>BDCZ01000297.1:0-41889 GCA_001662365.1 Chlamydomonas applanata | reverse complement strand
CCGCCCCCCCCCCCCCCCCCCAACTTTTCCTCAGCACACGGGCATGTCAACTAAGCTATCGCAAGTGTCGCTGCACTGTTTGCAGTCTCTGTTGTCTTTTGGCCCTGGCCTTGAAACACGGCTTAGCAAAGTCCAGCAGTGGCAACCTTCTGGTTCAGACATAAGCTCTTGGAAGGCACTTGTACAGCTGTGGCCCTGGCTGTGGCCTAACAAAAGAAGAAATGAAGATGTAGCAATGAGCACCTCACTGTACACAGGAAAAGAAAGCAGCTGAATCTGCCCGTCCCGCCTCGCCCCATCACACCCCCCGTCCCAGTCCCATCCCAGTCCTGAGCTCGTTCAAACCCAAGCAGCGACCGGCCCATCTTGCACCAGCCTAGTTGTGCGCTGTCGCTTGCTGGTGCATCGACCTGCGCCAACCACCGGCATGGTCGCCCACGGTTACCCTGGGTCACTCATCCAGTCACGGGATGAGCACACACAGACACAGCCCTCAGGCTCACAGGCTCAGGGGCCCAGAGAGGCCCTCCCCCTCGTCATCCTTGGCCCTGCCGTCCATCAGGGACCCTGCCACTCCTGAGCCACCACTGGGCAGCACGCCAGGGGTCTTGGGCTTCCAGTCGGACTCCAGCAGTCTGCCTGGGCCGTACCATGTGGGCGTCCAGCACGTGCCTGCGGTACAGGCGATACAGTTGCATGTGGTACGCCGCAGGCAGTACAGACAGGTGCGCATGGGCTCCATATGCAGTTTCGTATCTCTGGGTCTGGGTGTGGTGCAGGTCTTGCTATGGTGGGCCAGTCTGGTGCTTCTGGCAGCTGTCGTATGCTTAAGAAGCCAGATAAGGGGCACTGCGTCGTTTGCTACCTTTCTCCCAATTATCGCACACATTACCGCAACCTGTTGTAAACAGTGTGACGCATCACGGATTGCGTCCAGACAAAGTTGACTGCAGGGATCGACCCCACGCCAACACGGCAGGCATCCAGGCAGGGCAAGCATCAGCAGGGCAGGCAGTACCACACCTGTGCCGTACGGGATGTGGTGCGGCAGCAGTACACAGGCCACAGGCCCCGCAGAGATGCGTGACCCATCCAGCACCACCAGCTCAGCCTTGGCGTACTCTGCAGCCACGCATGAGAGATGAACGGTCCAGGCGGTACAGGGGTCAGGTAGGGCAGGCAGTACAAGCATGAGACGGGGCAGGCGGTACAACCACCACCACAGGGACAACTGAAAACTGCCGTTGGTCCGACACCGTGCTTCACTGTGGCTGAGCTGGCTCTGCAGGAGCCATTGTCCTGCCTCAGCCTGTGATGGTTAGCAGCCTTTGACGGTTGCATCATACAAGACATCACTCAACTTTTCAGTACATGTAGGGCTCTAACTCACACAGACAGAACTGGTGGCAGCTGGCACCTGATGCCAGCCAGCCCAACAAGTGACGTGCAGCCGGCCCAAACCAGCAGGCCACTACAACCAGCCCCAGCCCCAGCCCCAGCCCCAGCCCCAAACCTTACCTGCATCATGGATGAGCGCCAGCACCCACACATCATCCTCTGCACGACCTCCTGCCTTGGGCACTAGCGTCAGAGGGCCCACGAATGAGTGGTCACCCGGCACCCACACCTGCATGCCGTGGCCGGGTGGTGTGTGGTGGTGGTGGTGGGTGGGTGAAGGTTACGGGGACTTGTCAGCTTAGGAGCACGGTGTTGAAGAAGGGCCAGGTTGGGCGGGGTTGAGGGGGTTGTGGGGGTTGTGGGGGGTTGCAGCGGCCACCATTGAAAGCAGCGGGAGGCCTGCATACAGGCTCACCGTCAACCACCCTGAGCAACGCAAAAGTGAAAGGTAGCCCAGAGCACAGCACCCCGTTTAGGGTTTAGGGTTTAAACCCTAAACCCTGAAAGGAAGCCCCGAGCACAGCACCCCGTACCTCGGAGGACATGGACGTCCGGTGCCGTGCCGACTGCGCATAGCCCGGCACGCCCAGCTGCGGGCTGATGTTGAACTTGGCGATGACCTGCACCACGCATGCCATGGCCACACATGGTACCACGCAATATTTATCATTGCTGCAGCAAAAGACGTTAGGGCGCAGCGCCAGGGCGCAGCTGCATACGTGGGCGGCGGCAGCACCGACTATCAAGGTTTGGGGGGCCAGCATAAGCAGCCTGGTGGAGCAGCGGGAACAATCATGACAGCGCCAGCGGCAGCAGCGCCAGCGGCCCCAGCACCAGCGGCAGCAGCGCCAGCGGCAGCGGCTGTCCATACCCTGGCCTATCCATGCCTAACATGAGCACCCCACATGCACAGGCAGCGGCCCCCACACCTGCGGCGGCCCCCACGCGCGCGCATCCTCCTCGGCAGCCGCTGCAGCAAACAGGTGGCGGTGAGGGCGGCCGAGGCGGCCCGGCGCCACTGCAAAGTGCTCTGCGCTGCGGTGGCTGAGCGTGCGTGCCGAGAGGCTGGATGCTGATGTATCCACGACCAGGCGTGTGGCCTCTGGCTTGGGTTGGCCTGAGAAGTAGCCTGCGGGTTGTGGGAGGAACTGGGCCGTTGAATCAAGCCGATGGCCGCATGTGGTGGTTGCACTACGGTCGGGAAGGGAACCCTCATCATTTGGTGTGGTGTGCAAGGCACGTTATGCGCAAGTCACAAGCACGCGGCAAGGAGGGTGCTGTATGCCAGCCCTCCCTACACTTCACATGTGCAAGGCAATGCCTGACCTGGCCTTAAAGTGCAAAGTCGTGTTATGGTTAGCCATAACACAGCTGATCACGGATGTCTGCAACTCTGCTTGCCGCAGCCTGACTGTACTCAAGTCAACGTCCCCGATAAACACACAAAACGTAAGCCGAGCCCATCGCACACAGACGCCCAACGAACACCACAACCGCAAAACACTGTGCCCCATCAGACCTGGGGTGAGGCGTGTGAAGTCCTTCCAGAATGGCAGGTCACTCTGAGTCACCAGGTCAACCACCACATACCTACAGCAGCCAGCGGCAGCAGCAACGGCCATTGGTGTGCCATGCAAATGATGCAATACACCAGCAGTCATGGGTTGGCCCCCCAGCGGGATACCTTGATACTTCGCGGCATGCCCAGGGTCATGCAGGGCAGGCCATCCAGGCAGCCAGGCAGCTAGTCAAGCCATGAAGGCAGTTTGGCAGCTGCCCAGCCAGTTAGCCAAGACACCCACCCTTGCAGGCAGACACGTAGGCAGGCAGACAGTCAGACAGACAAGCAGACAGACAGACAGACAGGCAGACAGACAGGCAGGCAGACAGGCAGGCAGACAGGCAGACAGGCAGGCAGACAGGCAGGCAGACAGGCAGGCAGACAGGCAGGCAGACAGGCAGGCAGACAGACGGATAGAGGGCACGGGCCTCACCGCCCTCCGTCCAGCTCGTAGCCGTTTGCAGTGGAGAAGGATGCAAGGGGCGGGGCATCCAGCACGAGCGGAGCACGCTTGGGCGGTGGAGGTGGCAGCCGTAGGCTGGTTGGTGTGATGCCTTTGGCCGCCTGCGAGGAGCACAATCAGGTCATCTGTCTCGCTAATCTTGCGGGGCATACAATACCACCGCGATCCACCCCCCGTTCCCAGCAGCACTAATCATCACCATGCAGAACCATCATGCAGATTTATGCATGCTGTAATTAGTACACGGCAAGCAGTCGTGCAGTACCGACCCAGCTCGCCGGTAGGCACAGCACCCTCAGCAGCAGTGCACACAGCAAAAGCATGCGTGTATGGATAAAAGCTTGTTGTCCAGGGGCTGTGCCGCACCTGTGCCTGCTGCGCGCGCGTGAGCACCGGCGGTGGGGGCGGGTTGGGTGTACGGGGAATGAGGTGCATGCGGGAGGGCTTGTCCGGCTGGAAGTCGAAGCACTCTGCAAAGGAGTTGTCCCCCACGAGGTAGCCCCCCATGGCCCGCTGTGGGTTGAACGCCGCGGGGGGCGCCAGCAGGGCGTACCTGCGGTACGTACGGCAACAGTACAGCAGTACAGCGGGTGTGACGATGCAGCCGGTACAGCGGTGCATGCGCGGAAGGGGTGGGATGAGGGCGAGGCTTGTTCAGATGCTCGTGGTGGAATGGTGCTGCGTTTTCAAGGCGTCCGTGGACTGGCATGTGGCGCAGGGCGCAGCGGCGCAGCAGTGCAGGGGCCGCAACAGCAGCAGCGGCAGCACGATTGCAGGAGCAGACGGCAGTGGCGGCAGGCACCACGGTACTTGCACTGTGTGGGCACATGCTTAACAGCCCATGGGCAGGCAGGCAGGCAGGCAGGCAGGCAGGCAGGCATCACACACGAAGGCAGGGAAGCAGTCAGACATGCAGGAAAGCAGTCAGACATGCAGGGAAGCAGTCAGACATGCAGTATAGCAGTCAGACATGCAGGATAGCAGTCAGACATGCAGGATAGCAGGCAGGTGTGGCCCGCACCAGTTCTCGGTGACGGCGAAGTCGGTGAGCAGCCGTGCAATGACCCCAGGCACTCGGTGCTGTGTGCGCGTGACCGCCTTGCTTGATGCATCTACCTCCGTGAACTTGACCTGTGGTGTTCTCGGGTTGGGGTGGGCGTGGGATGAAATGTGTTCATTAATATTTAGCAAGCGCGACATGTTATGTTGTTTCCTGGACCTTAGAGAGCTGACGCACGTTGACTGGTGCCCCAGGCGGCCCACCCTCCCCACCAGCCAGCGCCCTTGCAGGGTGCATGCTGCCGCACACGAACACCCGGCATTGGCATTGGCTGGCATTGGCATTGGCATTGGCTGTTGCGGCGGGATGGCCGAGGGGAACCGGGACAACACCCCACCCCCAACTTAAAGGAAACACACAATCTCTCTTGCTAACTGTGCCTCGCGAGGCATCCATGCGCCATGATGGGCGTACGATGTAACCAACACACGCACACACACGCGCGCTCCGCCCCGGCCTAGCCACGCACCAGCGCGTCCAGCCCGCTCTGTGCCGCGCTCATCAGCACCAGCCGCTCGCCCTGACCGTCACCGGCCGGCAGCACCTTGTACCTCGGTGCAAGGACCTTTGTGTCTTCAAGCAGCCCACCCATGGTGCTCTCTCCAACGGTGTCCAGCACCTGGGTGATAGGAATGTTACTCGGAATTCACATCTCAGGGATCTCGGAGGAAGAAATCAGGGATCTCACAGGAAGTTCTCATGCACAGTGAACCACGTTCAGGGAGGCGATTACGTGCTGGCTTCCCTGCACAATGACTGTGCATACCAAGCAGCAACGCGGCATGCAGCCTCATCAAGACACCATACAAATCACTTTTATGCCTTGAAACTTTGAGCGCATGCACGTACGCACACCTGCTTGTTCAGCTCGCACGGCAGCGCGTGGTCAGACAGGGCGTACAGCTTGCCGGCCCAGTGCAGTACACCCGCGTTGGCGCGGGGGGCGAACGAAAGGTCCAGGGGGTTCAGCAGCCAGCCGTCTGTGAGGGGGTTGGTTCCGGAGCCGGACAGCAGGCCGCGGTCATGCAGGCCGCGATGTAACCGGCGGCGTGCGGCCTGCTCGGCCCGGAACGCAGGGGTGCGCACAAAACGGTTCCTGCGCACGGCGGGCGGACGCACGTGGGTGCGCGGGCGCAGTACAAGTGGCATCGGCAGGTTGTGCATTTTGGCGGTGTTTGTAATGGGGCTGGCTACGGTAACGAGGTATGCTGATGCGCAGAACGGCTGGCGCTACCTACCAGGGCAGAACGGGGGAGGGGCACGCGCACACGGAGGCTGCTCACAAGAACAAGAGTGGCAGCACACCTGAAGAACGCACGGCCGTCACCACCGAACGCCAGGCTGCACACCAGCCCATCCGTATCCGCCGGGTGGCGTGTGGTGTGGCCAAACACAGTAGTCAGGCCGGGGCCACCATGGAAGAGGGTGCCTTTGAGGTCTGAGGGCAGCTCCCCCTCCACCTGTGATGTGGGAGTGATAGCGTGTGTTAGCACTACAGTAGTCTGACATGGATGGGGTGCTCGAACCCAGCCTTTTATCTTGCCCTCTTCTAATCTGAACCTTATGCTTTTTGTACCTCGGTCCCCGAGTCTTATGCATCAGGCAACCAACACCGTGTTGTGGTGCCGTATCGAAGTAATTTGGAGCATCATATCACATGGCTACTGTGTCCCCTGGACTATCTCTGCTTTGTTCCACTTCATGTCGTTCTACTTGTTGTACTTGTTCCTCTTCTTCTTGTTCTACCCATTCTTATTACTCTATCTTTCTCTTGTTCTACCTACCATGCCAGGCTCCAGGAAGTAGTCGTACTCGTAGAACAGGGAGTCGTAGCCAGTGGACCACTCATGCAGCACACGGCCTGCATGGCGCAGCCACGCGCCCGGGTACCAACCAAACCACGGCGGTGCTGACCAACTCAACAAAGGTACAATATGCTGCTGGGCTGTAAAGCGGTCACTGTACCGCAGCACATAGCTTGCGGTGTACATCCTTCATTTTAGTAAGGTTATGAATATATGTAGGAATAGGGAATCAAGGATGTACATCGCAAGCTATGTGCTGCGGCACAGTGAACACACAGAGCAGTGTACGCTTCAATTTGGCAGCCCACCGCCCCCTTCCCACCACTCTGAAACCTCGGCTGCGCGTATACCCCTGCCTGCACGCTTCCTTTGCGCCAACATGCAACCTCCGCCCCAACCGTTGATGATCTAAGTGCATGAGCGGGCACCTCCCCCACCCAGCCACACAGCTCTTGAAACATGTGTGCAGTTCCTTATCCCTCCCAGTTAGCGCATGCAGGTCTGTGCACACATATGTTGATATGTGACATGTCCCTGGGCGCAGCGCACACCTGCAACAGGGCCCAGCTGCTCCAGCTGAGGAAGCTCAGGCTCAGGTGAGGGGCTGTGAACAGACTCCCTTTCGGGAGCTGCAATGCGCACACTTGTGAGCAAGCGTGTGTGCTGCGCCCGCCTTGGCAGGATGCCAGGCGCGTGCACATGCTGCGTGCATGCTGCACTTCCCAGGGAGCCTGCACACATTGTCGGCAGTCATGTCGGCAGTCATGGCACATCATGTAGGCCAGTGCCCCAGTGCATGCGATGGCATGCGAGCTTGCATGCCATGTGGTGCTTCATCTCAACCCTAAAGCGCCCGACATGGCTCCCGGTATTGATGCATTGACCTCAGGCGTCTAGACGTGCCGTGCTGGGGTGCAGAGGCCTGGCAGTGCCCGCCCACTACTTGGTGCACAAAACCCTTCACGTCCTTCCTGCAACGCGAAATGCTACGCACCTTGCGGCTCCCTGGCTACCTGCCGCGCCTTCAACAACATGAAGCCAGGCACAGTATACAACGTCCCTGTAAAGCTGTGGACGTGCTAGCGATGGCAGCAGAAGCAAATCCAAAACAACCAGGACCAGACACTACTCTCTATTGACTCTATACTGTCGAAGTGGGTAACCAACGGAAAAGTTCGTTGCAAACAGTTTGCGATCATCACAGCGCAGCTGAGCGTGCATCTGTATGGGTATTGCAATCGCACAGTCTGCCTCACTGACCCTTGCAGTACCTGTCGGGACAGCGGGGGCACACCCAAACTTGCTTACCCATCAATCAGAGCCAGATGACAAAGCAAAAACGTAAAGCAGAAACAGAGCCAGGTCCATCAGATGCCAAAAAGGTGAAGAGTCCTGCCAAGAAGGCTGCTCCTGCGAAGGCAGCTACAAAGCCAACGGCTGTGGAGAAGAGTAAAAAGAAGTCGAATGAAATTGACGACATCTTTGGGAGCAGTAAGGCAGCCTCTGCAGGTGGTGATGACGGTGCGCTAAAGGGCATCGCTGATAAGATCAGCAAGGCCCGTGAACAAAATGCGGCAAAGGAGAAGGTAGGGTTTCGCAGCATGCAGCATGCATGGTGGTGCTGCATGGTGGTGTACACGCATGCTGCATGCTGTGCACAGCCATAGGTGCTGCATGGTGGACGCGTTGCAGCCCTTCCCTGTGCCTGCATGGAGCCAGGTGGCCACCGTGCTTGGTTGCTCCGGCACTGGCACGCAGCCACAGCCATGAAGTAGAGTACCGCCTTGTTATTCAGCTGTCTGATGTTGACCAGCGTGGTCAAGCACTTGCTGACCTAGTTTCACACTGTACGACACTGTACTGGCCGCACGCAATCCCCTTGTGCAGAAGCCCAAGATTGAAGGCAATAAGGATGATATCTTCGGGGAGCAGGCAAAGAATGCACGCAAGAAAACAGAGGAGGGCTTTGCTATCTATACTGAGGTGAGGCAGCCACTGGCCGGTCAGTGCCATGATTGCTGACACGGGGCGCTGCTGCTACAGTAGCTGCTTCAGTACAGTAGCTACGTGGTACAGTGTCGCGTGCCTTGCGTCAGGCATCCATGCCTGTTGTCTGCACTGCTGCGAACTGCATGAAACACATACACGCATGGTAGGACGCGCATGGCCTGACAGGCGCAAGTTGACATTCGCAGTCGGCCCTGAGTCAGCAGCCTGGCACCAGTGGGGACGGGAAGAAGCAGCCTCATTTGCAGCCATAGCTGCACCAGTATAGCTGCTCCAGCATAGTTGCTCCAGCCATAGCTGGATCGAGCCTATGGGGACTCACTCATGGCTCACGCATGGCACACTCATGGCTATGTGACACATTATGCAGGATGAGCTTGGCTTGAACAAGACTGGCGGAGACACGGAGCTGTGCCCCTTTGATTGCGACTGCTGCTTCTGATCAACAATCTGATCAACAAGCAAGACATGTGTGAGCAGTTGAGTGTGTGAGCAGCTCCTTGCAGCAAATGTGACGAGCTGAGCAATCAGACCAGTATGGCAGCCAATATGGATGGCACATTGCAAGAGCAAGCAGAAATTGACATGTGGAAGGATGGGCAACAGGGAACTGATGGGCAGGGCACACACCATTGTGTTGGCTGGCTTGCTGCTGTCCAGCAGTACAACTGCAGACCATGCATGTCTGGTGTGCACGGATGGAGGCGTTCAGCTCTGCTCAATGCCGGTATGTGGATGTTACAAGCTCTTGCATGGCATGAGGGCACTTATCATAGAGCTGCTGTTGTCTGAAGTGGGCGAACAATTCTTTGAATCTTGGCTTGCAACTTGGCAACTCCTTTTATTATTGGCTGGTTCTGTAGGCCGTCTGCAAGCTAGCCAGTTTATATTGCAGCTGCAAGCATCCGTTGTGGCTCTCTGACGCAGGCACCCACGCAGCACTCCAAGGATGCACATCAGTACATGCCATGCATCCTGCAAGCCTCCCTGTTGGCTCACCCGCCTCTCTCGGCCTCTCTCTCACCTGTCTGTCTTGAAACCTCGCGGTTCCGTGACCCATGCTAGACATCACAGCCATGCATATGTAAGTCCTACCCTGCTGCCTGCCCTGTTGCTGCTGCACCATCTTCCTGCATTGCTGTCCTCTTTCATCTCGGCTTCCATCTTCCACTAGCTTTAGCTGCTCGCTACGGGAGCTATCGCACTCCCCCGATTGGAGCCAGACGCGCGCTGTGATCCGCCCCCCGCACTTGCGGCTGACAGCTCCCCCACAGCCATGGAGCCACTGGCCATGAAGGAGGGAGCGGCCGTCAGGGCCGTGGATCCCTCCCCTGCAACGATCGAGCCGCTCTGCACAGAGTTGAACGAGATGGTGGCTGCTGCGGACGAAGTGGCACCCAGGGAGCGGCTCCTCCCTACAGGTGGTACCTGCAGCACCACCACATCTCTTGGAGACGGTTCACCGCCCGCCCCCAGCTGCCCGTCCGCTGCGGTACCCCCTGGCAGCTGCACAGCAGCCGTATGATATGGCCCAGAACCGCTGCGGGACCCCTGCTCGCCCCCTGCCCCACCCCCTTGCTCCGGCCCCGGGCCTGCCCCTAAGCTCAATTCCATGCCCTCACCCTCCTCAGTGACAGCTGGCAGGGTCGTGCCCTGAGGCGTTGTTTGCCCAAACCGCGACGTGCGGGCCTGCCCTGGAGACCTGCCCGGGGAGGGCACGCCTGCCCCGGCAAGGTTCGTGGCGATGCTCGCGATCCTGTGCAGGTAAACAGGGCAGTACATTGTGTGAGGCGCACAGTGCTCCTATGAGGGCAGGCAGGTCAACAGGTAGGTTGTTAGCCGGCAGGTCGTCACCAGCTCTTGGTTGCTGGTCGCAGCAACAGACAGCGCAGGCGATCACACATGCGGACACGTCATTCACCACAGGCGTCGGCATCAGGATCAGTGCATGGGGCACAGAAAAGATGGACGGCGTTTCGATGGAACGCAATCAACATGCCATACATCGATCTTAGTTTGACCTCAGCCGTGGCCACGTGCACTCACGCTTGCGCCTCTTCCACTGCAAACGTGCGGATGAAGGATCCTCGCTCCACATGGTCAATCTTCTGACCACAGATGGGGCAGCCATAGCCACGGCCCTGAAGGCTGTCTGCACACTCGGCGCACAGCGCGGCATGCATGCAGGGGTGCAACCGGGCACCTGCAGAGCACAGGCACCGGCAGGGGAGTGTTTTACACTTGCACCGGCCAGCTGGGTGGTAACATGCTGTTGTTGTGATGGAGATGGTGCTGCTGATGAGCGGCTTCATCACTGGCCGCCAGAAACTCGTGTTGTGGTGCTGCTGCTTCGCTGCACGTCTGATCAACCTCCATCTGTCAGCAGGGAGCCACAAACACAGGCATAGGCCGGCATGCAAGCCAGCACTTTGTATTGAGCGCCAGCCCACGAATGACCAATGCCTCCTGCAGCCAGCTCGGCTGTATGCAAGCGGACCCCATGCACATGGTGCACACCAGTGGTGTGCACGCGTGGCACGCACCGCGGTCAGCGTCCATGCACACCATGCACAGCTTGCGAGTCGCGCGCAGGCTCTCCTTTGGGGTGTCCATCCCAGCAAACGGGTCCTCCTCCTCCCCAAGAAGGCCCCCGGCAGCAGCCCTTGCACGCGCGATCTCCTTCCTCAGTGCCTTGAGCTGCGCATTGTCCGAGTCCAGAGCGCTGGCTGCTGCGCAATCCTCCAATGCGTCCTCAAACCTTTTCAGGCTCAGCCGTGCCTGGGCGCGCTGGAAGTAGGCTGCGCGCACGTTATGCAAACAGAGCCCCATGGTCAGGCGGTCAGGCGGGCATCCAGGCACGGCAGGCAGGCAGGCAGGCAGGCGGGCGGGCAGGCAGGCAGGCAGGCCGCAAGAAGAATGGGCAACTTGTCGAACGGAACTGAAGGCACACATGTGTCGCTGTGCGCCATCCTGAACCCATCAGCGTTGCCTCCACTCTTCTTGTGCTACCAGCTCTCGAGCAGTGCACACCTTGGACGTAGTTGGTCTGCAGCTTGATGGCTGTGCTAAAGTCAGTCACCGCCAGATCCCACTGCTTCGTTGCTAGGTACACGTTCCCTGTGAGCGCCAAGTGCGGCATTACAAAGCTCACTGCATAATGAACATTTTGGGTTCAGTGCTCAGAACCTACCCCGCATGCAGCAGTTTCAACCCTGTTCCACCCCAACTGCAATCTGGACATGGACGCCCGCCCCATGCACCAGTAAGGTTTAAGGAATCTCTGGGCTGGCATGTGCACTGCCTGGACCTCTCCAGCCAAGCTCCTTATCACCGCACCTCTCTCCAAGTAGGCTGCAGAGGCATCAGATGAAGTGCACGCAAGTAATAAATAGCAACACGGCATAAGTGCACGCAAGGGAGGGTCAATACATGACTTGCGGCAGCGGCCAGCGTGCACATGCAGGCTTGGTGTGACCACTGTTGAAAGGGGTCTACAGATGCACATGGATCCTGCACTTCTGATGCAAGCACCCACGCACCTCGGGCGTTGCTGGGCCACTTGGAGAGCACACTGGACAGCTGCTTCAGTGCAGCCTCGTGCTTGCCCTGCAGCATCAGCGCCTGGCCTTTCAAGACGCCCGCGTCTGCTGTGGCTGCCTGAGGAGCTGTGCCTGTGTATGAACGTGCCGAGCAGGAACAGCGCCCCACATGTAGCTGTTGATGTGCTCGCCATGACCGCCCCATGTGTGTGCTTGCATGGATCAGTGGCGCACGCCCGACAAAGAGTGCGCTCAGTAGCATTAACAACGGCATTTCTGCATGGTGCCGGCCTGCTGGGGTTCGTTCCTGCTATGCACAATTGTGTGTCACACGCCGCGCCAGAAGTAAGCACCTGCATCTAGATGTGCTCTTGAGGGCGAGCAGCCCATCTTCTTGCTCTGTAGGGTGGCCTTGGGTTGGTTGCAGCTCACATGTATTCACAGGCACGGGTAAGCTAGGATTAAGGGTATGACGTACAGTGCTCGCAGAAAACAGCAACAGTGCGCCCTCGTCTGGACTTATCATTGTCACACAAACAGTCAGCTCAATTCGATGCGCATCAGCGCGCCAACAGCGAAGATTCTGAGTTGCTGATCATGCTTCACAGCTCACCGGGATGGGGGGCCTCAGGATTAGATAGGAGGCGTGGTCGGCATGCCGCACTGAACATCAGGAGCAACGCAGCTCAGTTGCAAGCAGTGAAAGCTGTAACTGATCGCACGTCTGAATTGGCACAGCTGGTTGGGGAGCAGTTGTCCTGGACGCTATGTGCGGTGCGTTGGCAATGACGTGCCACATGACAGCGCTTCAAGCTGCGCGCATGCGCTCCTGCTGCATGCATCGAGCAGGGCATTGCATGACCTCACACCGTGCACTGCCGTGCCTACCCGCAGCCCACCCCCCTCGGGCGGGGCATTGTGATGCGGAAGCGCGCGCAAGCGCACCAAGCCATCATCTCGGTCCCCATTCAAAATGCCATGGTGCTGTCAGACGAGCCGCTGGAGTCGATCTCCATCTATGGGGACCGTGCGCAGCGCGCGTGGCAGGAGCAGCACGGCGCTATGCCTGAGGCCTTACTGGAGTTCCTCACAGGTGCATGTGGGTACCTGCCAACAGCATGCTGTAGACTGTGGATGCATGCCAGCCCCAGATCTGACTGGCACTGCAGCCATCCTGTGCCACCTGCTGATGTACATGCAGTACATCTGACTCAACACGGGCGCATCAACGGCCCCTCGCCTCCTACAACTCTCGCTACACTCCCATCCCTTGCATTCAAATACGGCTGCAGGGGAGGAACGATGGGATGTCCGCATGGCTACATGGCTGCTGCATGTGCTCACGTCAGACATGCAGGCAGGGCCATCCCGTGACCTGTGGAAGCTGTACATCTCACTCCTTCCACCAGAGCGGGAGTGCAGCTGTCTGCTGAGCTATGCAGATGGGCCAGACCGAACCGAGCTGCAGCTGCCACGCCTCATTGTGAGTCTGGTGACTCTATCAGTTGCGGCACCAGTACAAGTCCATAGCAACATAGGCGATGTATTGTGGTAATTGTGCAGCCGATAGTATGTATAGCAGGAGTTTGTTGGAGCTGGGGTTCAGTTCGCTGCAGGCAAGGAAGTGCGGGGCAGTGACAGGACTCTTACGCACAGGAGGTGGGTGGGCTTTGGATCAATCAGGGGCGGGGGCCAGGGGCGCGGCAAGAAACCGCGCTGCAAACCGCACAGCACGTAGCGCACGCACCACGTGTGGGCGCACCACGTGCAACACGCAACCCTCAGGCAGAAAAGGGGCTGACGTTGACTGTGGGCCCCTTTCTTAACTGCCGACCTGCACTTGCCGCAGAACATCAAGCCATCAGGCATGCCTGCAACCCTCCTCTGCACTGCCCTAACTCAATCCTGCCGCCCGCAGCAAGAGGCCAAGGCGCAGCACGAGTGGGTCGTGTACTTGCACGACCACTTCTTTTCACGGACCAAGGGCAAGGCCGCACCCGCATTGCGTATGGCAACCAGCGTGGAGCAGACCTTGTGGGCGTCGGCGATGGTGCGGAGTCGCACGTTCAGTGACACCATCGGTGAGTACGAAGCAGCGGTAGGGGTGGCAGCGGCAGCGGCAGCAGCAGCAGTAGCGGTGGCAGCACGGCAGCAGCAGCAGAGGCGGCAGCGGCAGCAGCAGTACGGGGGTCAGCAGAGGCGGCAGTTGCGGCAGCAGCAACAGCAGCAGCAGTACGGAGGTCAGCAGAGGCGGCAGTTGCGGCAGCAGCAACAGCAGCAGCAGTACGGAGGTGAGCAGAGGCGGCAGTTGCGGCAGCGGCAGCAGCCAGGGCATGTCGTGCGACTCCCAGCTGCGGCCTGCTGCAGGCATATATGCTTCCAGGGATAAATGCTGGCACGCTGCTCCATTTTTGCGTGTGCAGGTGGTGAGGGGCTAACCCTGATGGTCCCTTTCGCCGACCTAGCCAACCACAGCTTCGACCACAATGCCACATTCTGTGTGGGCAAGGACAAAGAGAGGTAGGGTGGGATTTGACAGCCTATTTGAAGCTGCAACACGCAAGCAGTGTGAACACTTGAAGCACAGGCTGTGTGGCTGGGGCTTGGATGGAGGGAGGTGACGATTGTGTGAACATTTTGCATCCAGCATCCATCTGTTGCACTAATCACACAGCTTGATCCCCTCGATCCCTATTCTGACCAAGTAAGGCGTATCCAATGCTCAGAGCCGCCCCTGTTTACCCCCTCACCCACTCATGCTTGCATGCAGTTTTGAGATCCGCTCAGTGGCAGAGATTGAGGAAGGCCAGGAGGCTGTGATCTCATATGGCGAGAACAAGAGCAATCCTGAACTCATGCGCGACTATGGTGGGTGGGTGGGTGGGTCCGTGGGTGGCATGCAGCACTCTATCTTCGTTGTGTGCTGCTTGCACGACTGACGTCACCTGCACACCACATCAGCATCAGCATCGGGAGTGTTGGTTCGTCGCTGCAGCCATGGCTTGGATTCTATGTGATGCTGATGGTACGGGTTGTACAGCACCTGATGAGCTTGATGTGCTGAGACGTCAGTCTGCCTGGCCAGACCTCGAGGTACCATGCAGCCAGCCACGGTGCCTGCATGGATCAGCTTTCCTTGGCTCTCATGGCCACAAGGCCAGCTCTGATTGTAGCAAGGTCTGGTGCTGCCGCCTGCAGGCTTTGTCGTCCCAGGCAACCCCAATGACAGGATTCCGCTGCCCGGCATGTGCCTATTTGAGCCAGACCAGCCAGCAGTGCCTAAGGAGGCAGCTGCAGCCAAGGGCAAGGCCCAGGCCGGCAGTAGCGGCAGCGGCAGCAGCAGCAGTAGTGGCAGCAATGGGGGTGTGACGTCCCCGAAGCTGCCGTTCTTGAATGGGGAGAGCTTGGTGGAGGCCGCTGGCATGCGTGGTGCGTGCTGCTGGTACTGCTGGTACTGCTGGTGGTTTTTCACTGCCGTGCAATCCCACAGCAGCCAGGTTTGCATGCCTGCATGTGCATGCGCACGCGCACCGACTGCCCCACATGCACGTGAGCATGATGTGGCTGCCATGTGACACACACTGCCACAGTATGTGCTTTGTACCAAGCCACCACACCTCACACCGTGTCGCCATACGCATCCCATATATATGAGTGTAGGCCAGCACCGACACCGTGTGTAAGGTACACGAGTAGGCATGACAATCCTGCTCTCGACCGCTCTCCCACCTCACAGGTGCTTGGATGAAGGGAGAGCTGGAGACGGGGCCTTCCTTCAGCCCTGCATCCGGGAGCAGTTCTGCGGCGGTGGCGGCCACGCGGCGGCGCAGCGCGTTGTTGTCTCTCCGCCTATCCGACGGACACGGTGGCGTTGGGGGCGCCGCTAAGCCGGATGACCAGGCACAGGCCGGGGGGATGTTTGGAGGATGGGGGAAAGCGTGGACCGACTCTGGGACCCCCGACCCCCGAACCATCCGCAGTGTTGAGGTCCAGAGCGAGCGGGCTGTGGTAGGTGTACGGGGTTCACCATTGTTCATAACTTCACATGGATGTTATTCATAATAATAAATTAATAATACAGTAATAAGAACACGGCGTGTCACAGATGTGTCTGCATGCCGGAGCCTGACAGTCGTTATACAAACACCATGTGATGTTATTCATAAAACCTACCTTTTTAGCACAGTCTGGTCTGGTCCTTCTGATGGCCTGCGAGCGGCGAGCCAACCCAGAGTTCTCAGCTGCAAACATCAGGCTGCTGTGATGCGGCTGGTGCTGTGTCCTGGGGCATCCCTATCCCCAGCCTATCCTAGCCCCATCTGCCCACACCTCTCACCTTCACAGGCTCGCCAAGACTACTTATGAATGTAACCATCAAACCATATCCAGGTCCTGTGTCTGAGGCTGCGTGATCCCTTGTGTACGTGTTCAGGTCGCGGCTTACACAGGCTACCTGCGCTCTCTCATCACCCCCCTGCCAACCACTGCGGAGGAAGACATGCAGCTGCTGGCAGCAGCCAGCCAGGGTCAGGGGAGAAGTGGGGCCTGTGTGATGAGCCATCGTGCCATGGCGGCAGTACGGTGCCGCATGGAATGGAAGGCGGTCGTGGAGGAAGGCCTTTATGTGCTGAGCGCATATGACCGGCAGCTGGAAGGCAGCACGCTGCTGCAGGGGCGGCGGTTTTGATACATAATCAACTTTGGTTCTTACACAGCGGGTCACAGATTATGAGTTTATGACGCGGTGGAACTGTTGCCTGGGCAATCCTGGCACCCTGCTGGCAGGTTGGTGGGTGTGGATTAGGAAGTCTTCGTGCTGCTTTATGGCTTTGATGCGGAAGGTGCTTACTGCTCACGTGCTCAGCTCTCCGCACGTTTGAACTGCAGCGGTGCCTGCCGTGGTTCATGCATTTTGGTGGTGGGTGTTGCGGCCCGGAGGGGGAGGGGAGACTGTGGACTGTGGCGGTGGCAAGGCATGGAAGACCAGGCCGCCACCCAGAGACGCAACGGTGAAAATCAGTGCGCATTCCGCTGCACGGAAGCTGCAACCAAAGCTGTGGCGGCCTTTCAGGCGTTCCTTCCAGACACCTAATACCATGGGTACCGAACGGGGCCTGCACATGTAGGTGCGCCCGCGCACCTGAGCTTGCGCGCTCACGTGGTGCCGAGATTTTTCTGGATGAATCATGCCAGAAACTGCTGAACTGGGAGCTGCAGTGCGTGTTGCACGTACTCCTGAGCATGATGGCGATCTCTGGTGTCTCGATGGTTCGGCTAAGGTTTTTGGCGGCCAACTCACCTCGAACTTCTGGAACTACGGCAGCAAGCCGCAGACAATGTTGCGAGAATGCTTAGCCCACCCGCTATGCTGATAATCGTCAGCTGCGATTGGCAATCGGAAGTGCGCAAGTGGTGCTGACGTCAGCAGACTATGACACTCAGTGTGCCCCGGGCACCAAATGCCCCGGACAAGGCCAACGTCGCCCTCAGCGCTTGTGGTTGTTGTGTGTCTAAACCAGCTGCACGGCAGGTGGTGCTCAGGAACCCAGGTCTTCTAGCCCATTCCAGCCCGAAGGACATGGACTGCGTGTCCCCTCAGTCAATGGGCAGCTATGAGCCTGCGCTGCAGCGCATGAGCCTGCAGCAGCAGGCTCAGCTCTACTGCCAGCTGCACATGCACTTGTGCCACCTCCATGGCATGTCCTATGCGCCCTGGGGGGCAGCTGGGAGCATGACGTACGCCGCTCCTTACGCCTACGGTGCCTCCTCGGTGTGGCAAGCCGCTCCAGGTGCGGTCTGGGCTGTGAAGAACATGCTCAACGCCTGCAATGACTAGATATTGCAGGGCTCATGCATGCGCCCGGCCAATTGGCTTGTGCCATATGCTAGAAACGCCCTTGCTACGTCCAGGCAGGCTGCCATAGATCAAGATGGACACGCTGGACATTCTCTCTGCTGCTGGTGCTGTTCCTGCAGGTCCCATCCCCGCTGGACAGGCGATGAGCGCGATGGCAGGGCAAGCAATGGCGCAGAAGGTGAGCCGCTGAGCTGCACAGTGGTGGTGGTGGCCCCTGGCTGTACCATCCCCGTCACATGCACCAAGATACTTCTCACGATGACGCGGGGCCAGGGAGCAGCAGTGACGGGTTCAATTGGGCCATTGCTGCGCCCCCTGCGTGCTCTTGGTGATGCTGGGCCAAGTTCAGGCCTGACCGCTCTCTGCCGTCCATTGCTCGAACTTTGCGTACGCAGAAGACCTGCATTCCGGCAATTGCCGAGGACGCGGCTACACGCAGCACTGGGACGCAGCCCGCGCTCACCGCTGTGGCCCCTGCCGCTCTGGCCCACCTGAACTCAACGGCTGTGGCACCCCCCCTCCAGAGTGCCTTTGACGACCAGCTGCTGGACTCCATCTTCAACGATGATGAGATGGACGTGAAGCAGGTGCGGGGTGCCTCGGGGTCACGTCGCACGTCTTCGATGGGGCTCATGCCTCCACCATCCATTGGTCGTGTATCAGATGCACGACGCGCAACTGTAGCCACCAGCAGCATCTGAGCGTGCACGGCATGGGGCCTCGAGTGTCAGCGATGCTGTCGCAACGAGGTCCCGCGTGTTGTCAGGAAATATCATCTTGTCAGCATTGAGCCGCGCTGACTGGAGCCGGGTGTACGGAGCGGATTCAGCGCAGCCGCCGCAAGCAGCACATGTCTAGGCGCGACGCCGCAGCGCACCACGCACATTGTGGCTGCACGGCACGGCTGCTGCGGCTGCTGTCTGCATCCCTGCTGTGCTGCCAGCGGCATGATTTGCTGCGCAACGCACCTGCTAGGCGCCACGTCAGCCGAGCTGCATGAGCTCAGCACCCAGCCCTCAGCCCATGCTCCAGCACACGCTACAATGGCTCATTCCTTGCGCCCTCCTCCCACAGCTGACCCCGCCAACCCCTTTTGTGCTGTTGCTCGCGCAGGACTCTGGCGACTGGTCGACTGCGTCTGAGGGCACCCACGACACAGCCCACCAGAACAACAAGGGGTCGGTGCACCCGTGCGGCTCGTCTGGAAGCGACTACGAGCTTCAGCAGCAGGGCTCCATTATCGGCCCCATGCTGCTGGACAGCGTGGTCCCCATGGACGGGGTCTTTGCCTCGGGCGCCAAGCGCCCCATGAACCGGGTGGCCTCATCCGACCGCCTGTCTGACTGTGGGATGGCGCCCCAGTCGTGTCCCCCGCCACCTCCCGCCAAGAAGCACAAGTCAAGCGCCAGCAGCCGCAACAACGCGGGCCTGGGCATTGCCAAGGGCTCAGGAGTGGTCAAGGCCTCGGCGGCTGCAGAGGCGGCAGCTCTGCCCGTGTACGACCCTCTCTGCGACTTCCTGGACGCCAGCTTTGAGAATTTTGACTTCAATTCCATCCCCCTGCTGGTCTAAAGGCAGCAAGAGGGTGCTCCCCAGCTGGTCTACAGCTGGCCGCGAGCAGGGTCTCACGCCCCGCTCTGTCTGGGCATGCCCACCCACGCAGCAGCGTATGAGGCAATAGTAGTGAAAAGATAGAGCGCAGCACAGCCAGTTTGAAGTGCCAACGTGTTCTTCACTCTGCGCTGGCATGCACATGCCAACAGAGACTGAATGGCAAAAACGGCGGGGTCGGGCAGTTAGGGCCACCAAGGCCCGCCCACCTGTGCGGGGCCGTGCGTGTGTGCTGGCGCCGGGTGCGTGTTTGTGCACAAGCAACCCGCACAATGTGCATGCAGCTGCGGCACGGTATGGCGTGGTGGGTGGGGGCCTCGCCACAGTAAAACGTATGCTTGAGGGTTGTATGGTGTGCTGCTGTCATTTTGGCAGCAGCAGCAGGTGGGAGCATGATGTAGGCCATATAGGATGGCCAGCCACAAGATGTGGCCAGAGGGTGATTAACGAGTGAGGCGACGCGGGGATCTTCCGTCCCGGGCGTGAGGCGCGCTCAACGCAGTGCGACCCCACTCGGGCGGGTTTTCAATGGCCCCCGCTCGCCTGTGTGAAAACGTGAGGTGCTTGTGAGTGTGCATGGTCCTGTTGCGGTTGTATGGGAGGGGGGTGTGGCAATATGGCGGTACACAGCGGCCTGCTGAAACCAAGAGCAGAGCCGGGTGCGGCCAGGTGTGCTATTCTGTAGCATCCACCGCCAGCGAGAAAAAGGCAGGAGAAAAAGCAAAGACAAAAGAGGTTCCAGGTGGTGGGCGGCGTGCTGGTTTGGGCGGTGGTGAAGGGTGGCGGGAGGTAGAACTCTCACGTGCTTGTCCGATGTTCAATAAGGCGCTGCAGGCACAGCAGCACCGCGGGGTTGGCATCCGCCATTGCAGGGGGCAGGGTGACACAAAAGAGCGTGTGCGTTGCATATTGTGCATCCTCTGTGCTGTATTGGGAGTGGGCAGGCGTCCCGGCTCAGCTGCTAACTGTGGTCTTCAGTTGGTGCCTGGAGCCGGCTGGTTTGTGCTTGTGCGCGTGCGGGCTGTGTGCTGTCTCAGTAAGCCAAGATATCACTGTATTTGGGTTGTGGCCGCGAGGTCAGGGGGGGTGGGGACTGGGTCAGTGTGCGTTGATGTCTTCCATTTTTAGAGAGTGCACGAGGAAATGGCTTTGATGGGTGTGCTGGGGCAATGCCCCACGTTCTCTCTTCTTGCTTCTTGGGGTGGTTGGTGGCTGCCTTTCTGCGGTCTTACTAATGGCTTCAAATGTGTGGGGACCATTTGAGTGTATCTGACCTGCTGCTTGTGTGTCGAGTGACTGACTGGCTTGATCTTGATGAATGCATGCTTGACGCCGCCTTTTTTGGTTCTGGTCCCAGTTGTGCGTTGCATCGTGCGTTGCTACGTGATCTTCCGGTCAACATGGCAGTTGCGTGTTGAGCAGCAGGGCATATCAAACGCGCCAGCAGCCCTTGCATGCAGAGCGTGTGTGCGCTGAGCGCTGAGAGAAGAACACGGTGAAATGCATGTGTGCACCAAGGAACAGGGGCATTGTGCGGATACTGTGACTGTCGGGCTGCAGCTTGGCTTGGGAGGGTGGAGAGTACCAGCACTTGGCAGCGAGGCAGTGGGAGGCCACACGGTGTTGCTGTGCCATGTGGCCCAGTGACCCGTGTCACACTTTTGGCCCGACTTTTGGCGCTGCAACAATTTTGGCAAGCTGGAGCCCAACAGGCTGTGCACTGCTCGACTTTGATTTTGATTCCAGCAGCTCTTATGATCCTTTTTTCCCTTTAGCGCAAGTGATACTCTGGTTGCGATGCGTTTATGTTGGCGTGTTGTGTGCCTGGCGTGGTGGCAACTGCGCTTGTGTGCAAATGTGCTTCCGTAATCACCTCATCCTGTGTGTGTGTCATCACTGTGGTGTTACGAGTCTCAGGTTTCTGGTGGTCGGTCAGTGGGCAACTATGTCCACAGCCTGCCATCAGCCAGTCTTGGGCGGTTGTGTCGTGTGTGTGCTTGCGTGGTGGATGCATGTTTTCTCTCTTCTCCTCCGTTCTGTAAAACATCTTTCCCCACTGCGCCTTGCACCACTTCTGCCGTCAGCATGCCTTGCGGCACATGCCAGCTGTCATCGTGTTCCATATCAAAAAGCCCTTCAAACTGCTCTCCATCTCCCATCGCACAACATAGTGCTCCTCTCAGGCTTGTCACTCTCCTTGATCGTGCTTGTTGATCCTGATAAAAAACACATCAGGACTTATGAATGCGCCAGCTGTCATACTTTTCCCACGGGTGGGGTGCAGGTACCAGTCAGCCCCCTTGGATCAGATCAAGCCCTGCACGGCCGAATGCAACAATGGCAGCGAATGTCACGCTGGATGAGATGCGAGATGCACTGTTCAGCGCCCAGCGCGCTCTTGAAAGACACGCAGGAGAAATGAAGAAGGTGGTAGACGCGTTGAACGAAAGAAAGCCAGAGGACGAATGGCTTGAAGTGAGCCAAGAGACGCTGCACAAGGCAGAACATTTTTTGGCCAGCCAGCTGGAGGTCGTTTCACGGCAGAAAGAAAGGCTGGATGAATATATCAATGGAGTCAGAGAGCTGGCAGACACAGAGGCCTTGAAAGGTGCGCATAGAGGCACGAAGCACATCACACGCCATGGCACACATGGTGCATGCGCCCTGTCAACATTGCATGCGTGCTGGCATTGTCTCATGTCCTGTGTCCACTCCAAACGCTCAGTCATATGTCTGCCAAGCCGAGCCTGCTGCTTCGCCTTTCCATTTCTCACATCTCAGACCTGTCCCTGGCTGGGAGCAGCAACGAGCCAAAGGTGCGGCCTGTTGCTGTCTGACCTGCTCTGCTTCCCCTGCTCTCTGACCTGCTTGACTGTATCGCATGCCAGCCCATCGCCTGCATGACCCTGACTGGATCTGGATCTCAAAATGGCACTGCCCTGCGGCAACTTTACGACTCACGGGCTGCACTGTGCATCCACTGCATGTGCAGCAACTGCTTGCTGGTTCTAGATGCCAGGCAGGATCTGTGTTGCTTTGCTCCCTCGCAATTCCTTCTACAGGCCGCACAAGGAACCTTGGCATGCTTCCTTGTAGTCCTTCTCAGCGGTACCGAAGCACTGCATGCACAGCTGCATCGTAGGAGCTGCACCGTGCAGTCCATCACTCACAACATCCATGCACCATCGCATGGGTCCATGCTGGGCATACGATGTAATCGACCTGTAGCAACCAACACACACACAAAAGTTTTAAAGACTGGTGGCCATGCTCCGCATCTCCTCCACATGCCGACAGGAAGATGCACGCTTCATTCACCCGGAGCTGCACCGCTTCAAGTTAGAGAAGCAGGTGCGGCACTCTGTTTGATTAATTCCTCTCACGCTCTCGCTGTCACAGCTGCCCATCCCAACCGCGCCCACCTTGAGCACGCCTGCCCATCCTGTTGCACCCCTCGCCCCTATCGTCCTGCACCCCTTGCGCCGCTGTGTGCTGCATCATACCTTGTGTGCGCTTACCTCCTCCATTGCACGCCGATGCTTGTACAGGCTGCGTGACTGTACCGGCTGTTCTGGCTGTACTGCCCGTACCGGCTGTATTGACCGTACCGGCTGTACTGACCGTACCGAATGTACTGCCTTTACTGCAGGCACGCATCGTGGGCAAGTACGGCGGGTCCCCAGCTCTTGGGGGTGGCCTGGTGCTGCCACGCCTGGCGCGAGACGCAGCACTGAAAGCAACCGCATCACCGGGTGCGCACGTGAGCAGACAACCCTGTGCTGAACACTCATGGCTTTGCATGGGTGCGCCAGGTTTTGGCGGCTGTGCATGGCCCGCAGGCTGACATGTCATGTGCCGGCATGGCTGCCATGTCCATGGGCACGTCATGTGCTGGCATGGCTTGCATGGACGCATCATGTCCTCGCCTGGTCTGCATGGCATGCCGAAGCACCCCGATGTATCTGCATGGCTGGCGTGCACAGTTATGATAGTAACCCTTGCCCCTAGTGGTGACCATGGGATGCTCTCACATTGCCAGGGAGGTCACAGCAGCCTCAGCAGTCAGCTCACCCTCTGATGGGCATCTCACCCCATTCAATCCAGCTGTGATGTGATTAGTCCCACATCACCTCCTCATACTCAGCGCACAGCTCCGCCTCACTTTGGGAACCTCCTGCCCTGTATTTCCTGACAATCAGCATGCAAGACCTGCGGAAAGAGCGTGCTTGTGTACTCTTGTACTGCTGTGATGCAGCCGCACGAGAGATCCAGTACAGCAAAGTGGAGAACAAGGATGCACAGTACTTGGCTCAGGTGATGAAGTTTAAGGCAGCAGCACGTGAGGACAAGCCGAGTGAATGGCAGGTGAGCATGCTGCAACTGGCAGGTGAGCATGTTGTAATGTTTTGCAGCCGCTGTAGCAGGCAGCAACACGTGGGATTTGATGGGGTGTACACATCTGTGTATGCTGCCCCCGTATGGCCCATCAGCCCTGCCCACAGGCCCTGACCATGCCCTCAATGATGTGTTGCATGTCATCTTCTGCACATGAAGTCAGAGGGCGTTGGGAAATCATGCAGAAGCCGCTTGGCAGGCATTGTAGCAGTCTAGCAGGCAGCAATACATGGAGCAGTACAGACAGCAGTACATTGGCCACACGGAGCGCGCCACCTGGTTGAAGTATGCCGCTTGCTCGCGTGCCTGCTGGCATGGCCTTGCAGGAAGAAACCGCTGCCAGGAAGGGCAAGGATTTCCTGGAGCTGGCAAAAGAGAAGGAGGAATTGAAACAGGTGCCTGCCACGCCTGTGGCAGCAGAGCTAGCAGGTGGGTGTGACTTCCGCGGGTGCGAGTGACATTTGCAGTATCCGTGCATTATTGAGGATGCGTGTGGACTTTGAGATCCACTGGATGGCTATCTTAGGGTTTCAGACCGTCATCTACGCACTACGGTATGTTTACGATGTGTGGATGTGAACATCAAAACAAGCTGCTTGTCGCACACACCGTTGCATCCGCCTCGGCTGGTACCCCCAAGCACAGTTGTGTGCTGGTACCCACAAGCACAGCCGTGTGTGTTTCCCGCACCACGCAGCCAAGCTGGGCGCGCGGCAGGCGAGCGTCGAGCAGGCAGAACAGGACGCGGCCGCTGAGGCCGCTCGCGGGGCGCGCACACCATCAACAGCTGGCACGCCCCAAGGAGAGCTCGCCGAGAAGCTGGCACGCAGACAGGCCGCAGCGGCAGCTGCGGCGGCGGCCGCGGCTGAGGCTGAGGCTGAAGCTGTGGTGCCCTCCACACCCCCAACGTGGTCCACTGCTGCACCCTTTGGGGCAGAGCTGGCTAGTGCGATGCTGGCCCGCAGGCAGGCGGCAGCAGAGGCGGCAGAGGCGGCGGAGGCTGGAGTGGGGTTGGGCACGTCCGGCACAACGCCGAGCCCTCAGGTACCCAGCCCTGCATTTGCCTTCCCCCAGCTGCAGGTGCGTGATTGCGTGTGGGTGTGGAAGGGAGGCTGCAGGCTGGGGCAGTTTGTGGTGTACAGTCGTTGTCGGGATGCATGTATTGACCGTCGGGAGGGTCAGAATGCACCATGTGCCAGCACTTACGCTGTGCCAGGGTTGGCCCTGCCGCCTATAGCATATCGTATATATATAAAGTAAGTATATATATAGTAAGTATATTAAGTATTATATATAAGCTGTGCTCTGTTGACCCCACAACCCTGACCCTGCTGCACGGCGTGCACTCGCTTGGCTGTACATCAGCAGCCCATGAGCACCACCCTGCCGTCCCTCCCACCCTGTGCTTGCAGCCTGTGGGGGCGGGGACGCCAAGCACTGCCGCCCCAGCGGCCGCGCGCCGCACACACAACCCTGCAGCTGGCGCAGGGGGCCAGCAGGGGGGGTCGGAGCCCGTGGTGTCTGAGCTGCAGGCACGCTTTGCACGCATGGCGCGCGAGAGGGAGCGGGAGGAGTAGGAGGGCGGGCAGCAGTAAGAAGACAGGAGCGGGCGTGTGCGCGTGGGTGGGTGGGTGGTGGGGTGCGTCTGTGTGGCAGCAGGCCGTACGCGCTGGCGGCCGGCTGTGTGGTGTGTGTGAGAGAGAGGTGCAGTGAGAAGACAGGGGGTGTGTGGGCGGGGTGGGATTGGGGGTGTGTGGGGAGGTGTGCGCAAGTTGCTTAAGGGAGGAGATGGGGCGTGGGGTCCTGGAGCATGGTGCAGGCCACTACTGGGCAGGCACGATCATGAAGGAGTCGCCGGGTTTACTTTGTATTTTCCAGGCATCAATCTCAGTTCACTAAATCAGTTAACCCCTGGCTGTAAGCAACGGATGCCTGCTCAGGCACACAGCAAGCTATGGTGTGCAATGCATGGGTCCCAGAGAGACGGGCCATTAAAGGATTATATGAATGAGGTCTTACAGAGACGCCTGCACAGCCAAACATGCAGATGCCCCTCGCCTCCAAGTGTACATGTACATAGGTTGGGCTTGAAGGCGTGCTCCCAGCCCCTTGTCATGTGAGGCAAGGGGCTGGGAGCACGCCTTCAAGCCCAACCTATGTACAGAAACAGTGATGCCAGAAACAGTGATGGAAACAACAACTGCGTGGCCTCATCCGTTTGCTGTTAGATCCAAGAATGCAGCTTGCCACCATCCATAACGACAGCATGTCTGTCCCACTATGAGACCATGCTTGACAACCCGCACGGCATGCTGCCTGCTGCAGCTGTTTCATATGCGCCAGCACAACAGTACGACTGTACAACCGCGCACGCTGCCTATCACGCATCATGGCACTGCCCTGCGGCCATGCAACCCCACCACCTCGACCATGCAAAGCAGCATACCGGCCGTTCAGCCCAGCTGGCTTAGCTGCACTCGACAGCCTCAGCAGCCACCCTCACAGCTCAGCTCAGCTCAGCTCAGCTCAGCTCAGCACAGGTCGGGTGAACTCCTGATGTAACTCAGCTACAAAGCCCCAGTGGCCGCAGCAGCCTCAGGACTCGCACCATCAGCTGCTGAATCAGCAGCAGCCCAACAGCGCAGCAGCTGTCCGGCAGCTGCGCAGGCCACGGATTCAGCTGCACACGGGCGCACGGCACGTGGGGCACAGCTTGGAGTACGTGCCCAGCCACTGCTTGGCACACTCCTCATGGAACGCATGCTTGCATGGCAGGTGCAGCACACGATCACCCTCCTCATAGTCTACGAGGCAGACTGAGCACGTGCCATCAGTGAAACCTGCGGCCTTGGCAGTCCTGCTGTTCCAAGGGGCTACTCGTAGGGTAGCTAGCACCTCCTGAGGTGTGGGTACCTTGACGTCTTCCAGCTGTACCAACCTGTGCACACGAATAGTGACATCAGTTACGGTTTGATAAACAATTCTTTAATCCAGTAAGAGCACTTCACTTCGACCTACTAGTAAGAACACGGTATGCACCACAGCGCGCGGGCCAAAGGGATGCAGCAGTAGTGAGTACCGTAGTGCCCTTGCATGTACAAACGGCAGTGTGGCGTGCTTGCTTCAGTGCCGCAACAGGATGAGTCAGAAGGCACGAACAAGACACGCAAACAAGAACCGTCAAGGAGGAGACACGAAGGAGCGGAAGGAGCGCCTGCAAACCCCACATGCTGTTACAGTACGCAGTGTGCCCTTGATCAGTTGATGTGCCTGCCTCGTTCTTACTCTTGTCATCTTCAATATAAAGAATAATAATAATAACACGGCGTGTCACAGATGTGTCCACTCACCGCTCATAAGGCATGCCGTCTACATCTGCATAGTCCCCAAGCTGCAGGGCCCCACCACCTCCCAGGCGGATGGGCAGGATGCCTCCCCCAGTAGTGGGTAGCCCAAGGAACCAGGAGCCACCTGTAGGGGGCCCAGGACGCAGAGTGTAGGGTACAAGGTTGGTGTTTGGCGGTTGAGTGCGCCGGTTGGGGGTTGGGGGTTCGGGATTGGGGAATCCAGGTTGAGTAATGTGGGGCCAGGTACAACAAGGCAGAGGAAACAATGGGATTTGGAGGATGCGGTGTGTTCAGTGCACATCACAAGTTGAAGAGGCAGCCAGGAAGCATGCAAGCATGGAAGCATGCAAGCATGCAGGGCATGCAGACCGTAAATCGCAGGGACAGCATGTTGCGCTGGGAGGCGCGCCACGGAAGGGTGGGTGCGTGGGTGGGCAGCTGGCAGGCACACGCACCTGGGCCGTCGCCACCCGTCCTGATCAGAAGTGCGCCACGCCGCTCTCCAGCCGATCCCCCCAGCGCCCCCAGGCCCGCCATTCCACCAAACATCCCCAGGGCCGGAGCGCTGGGCGCACCGGGTGCCGAGCCGCCGCCTCCGAAACCAGCGCCAGCCGTACCCCCAGGCCCCGAGGGACTCAAGAGCCCGGTGCTGGAGAGGCCGGGTGCTGCACCTGTCGCGGCGGGGGGCCGCCTCAGGAAGAAAGGAAGGCCGTCCATCGCATCCTCGCCCTCATTGCTTGGGCTGAGACCCGCTGGGAAGTCCAGGCTCATGCCGGTGCCCAGGCCACGCCCGCCTGCATGCAAGGGTCATCCATGATGGGATGCAGCACATACTGTGGCACTGACCAACAACAGCTTGGCACACCAGGTGTGGCACTTGAGGCAAGGCAAGGCACCTCACTGCACGTGCCTGCATACCTGCACACAGCCTGAGGTGCGTGCACAAGATGCAGAGTCAGCGCAACTGCCCCACCCCAGATCTCACCCCGCAGGCTGAACCGCAAAACGTAACCCAATTGTCCCAACCCTGGGTCCTGAGCGGCGCATGCACAACATCAAAATAGGATCAGACCCTGGGTCACACTCTAGCGTCCAGGTCACACCCTAGGTCACACCTGTGATCGCATGGAGCAGGAACTCTGCGAGGGACATGGCCGGCCGTGGCCCGCCCCCAACACTCCAGCCCGGCCCGCTACTGCCAAGCCCCGATGACGTGTTGCTGGCAGCTGCAGCGCCCATGCCTGATGAGGCAGCTGCAGCGCCCATGCCTGATGAGGCAGCTGCAGCGCCCATGCCTGATGAGGCAGCTGGGGCAGGGCTGGTTTGGGAGATAGTGACGGGTGGGTTTGACCGTGGTGGGGGCATAGCGGACACAGCAGCTGCACTGGCTGCGGCAGAGGACCGTAATTCAGAAGTAGACGAGGTTGCGGCTGAAGCGGCTGAAGCAAGGGGGCGCTGCGGTCGCGTGGGTATGTCATGGGAGGGAGAGGCAAGGCCACCACCCATACCATTACCACCGCCCTGGGTGCTGCTGCCTGCACCAGCGCTGGGAGCAGCACTGTTCGTGGCTAATGACATGGAGATGGCCATCTGCAGCTGTCTGTCCTCCTCAGCCGCCAGAGCTTCCTCCCTCGTCCTCGCCAGGCTGGCGGCCTCAGCTCTGCTGCGGCTGAGCGCGCTCAGCAGCGACTCGCGCGCGTCGTCGCGCTCGGCCAGCTGCCTCCGAAACCGTTCCTGGTAGGCGGACGAGCCAGGCAGCGCAACCCCACTGGGCGACGCGGCCGTGCCGGCCCCAGACCCTGCGCCCGCATTACCTGGGCGCCCGCCTCTCCCTGTTGCTGCTGCAGCTGCAGGTGGCGCATATGGGCCAGCCGGCCCTGTACGTGCAGCCTCCCAGGGGTGTCCCTGCTGCTCACCCCCTGCCACCCTCCCTCCAGCAGCAAGCAGCCCGCTCGTGCTACTGCCATACAGCCCGCTGCTACCGCTGCTACTGCCACCTGCGCCCGCCAGCTGCAGCCCTCCGAAACGGGCGCCGGTGGTGGTGGCAGTAGCAGAACCAGCACCACTGGCCAGGGCGTCTCGGCGCCAGCGTAAATAGTCCCGCATGCTTGGTGCACTGGCTCCCCCTCCGGCAGCAGGCCCTGAGCTATGGCTGTCATCGTCACTGTCACTGCTGTCTGGGCTGCCCCCCGCGAACTCGTCCTGCAGCGCATGCCTGTAGCCGGGCAGCGCACTCGCCATGTAGCGGTTCAGCATACTGGCCCGGACGGATGAGTCTGGGAAGGGCTGTAGCCCTCGCAGCACTGACGTGGACGCGGCGCTGCTGCCACCCTGACCCGACCCTGTCCCCGGCCCTGTACCTGCACCCATACTGCTGCCAGTACTGGTGCTGCTGGTGCTCGGCTGGGCAGCAGATCGGCCCGCAGTTGCCGACCCATATGGCCCTTGGGCCCCCGGTGGTTGCGTAGCCATGCCAGAGGTGGTTTGAGGGGCTAGTGTGGAAGGGGTGGTGGCTGTGGCGATCCGAGGCACCCACAGGCCTGCGGATGCCCCACCAGTCCCTGTACCACTGCCAGCGCTGCTGTCGCTACCCGCACTGCCCTGCCTGACTAGCAGCTGAGCCGGCTGGCGGGAGTAAGGCAGCACGCCGCCTGCCGCTGTGCCTGCTGTGATCCCCCCCTGTGGCGCCCGGCTGCTGCCGAGCCCCAGTGCTGCGGCCACACGTGGAGCAGTACTGGCAGTAGTGCCGTTGCCAGTGGCAGTAGTGCCAGTACTGCCAGTACTGCCGCCTACTGCACCTGCATGTACAGGGCTGCTGGCATTGCTGCTGCCATTGGAGGCCGTCCTGATGCTGGTGCTGGTGCCGCTGGGAAGGCCCAGCCCCAGGCGCGTGTGCTGCGCTGGCTGGGCATATGATGTACTGCTGCTATGGGCAGTGCCCAGCCGCAGCCCACCGCCTGCAGGTGTGCCTGTGATGCCCCTGATGCGAGTACTCACATCACTGATGGATGGCTCATTCGAAAAGACAGAGCCATGGGCCGCTTGCACATGGGCCGCACCCCCACTGCTGCCATCACCTGTGGCTGCTCCTTGGCTTGCGTGTGGTGAGTGTGATGAATGTGGGAGGTGTGGTGAGTGTGAGGAGCTGGTGATGGTTGGGATGAGGGCGGCAGGTGCTGCATGTGCTCTTCCAGCACTCGGCACCCGCAGCAGCCTTGCGGTGTTGCTGGCGGTGCTACTGCTGGCGGCAGGCGTGGTGAGGGTCAGACCTGCTGCTCCTCCTCCTTCTGCTGCTGTGGCAGCGCCAGTGGTTGTCGCACTGGCTGACGCGCCAGCCGTTGCGGGCTGGACACCAGCAGCCGGTGCTAACGCATGCATGTCCGCCCGAGTAGCGCCCTCCCCCCGAGCCCCATGCGTTCCACTACTTTCACCCATGGACGAAAGAGCCACAGGTAGCAGCAGGCTAGCTGGCTGTGGCTGCACAGTGGTAGCGAGTGTAACAGCTGGTGCAGGGCTGCTGCTTGACGACGGCCGCCCAGCCACAGTTATGCTGGGCTGCCTGCTCATGCTGGTGGTCCGGATAATGGCCCCTGCTGGCACTGTGACCCCACTGCCTGCACCCCCAGTGACGCCGCTGCCGCTGCTTCCAAGACCCTCCGGCCCAGATGGTGCAGATGTATGCGCATCTGCAGAGCGGCCACTGAGAAGCACAGCCCCAATCCCTGCCCCTGTCACAGCCACAGCTGCAGGTGTGGTAGTTCCTGCCGGTGCTGCAGATGCGCTTGCACTGCCCCTGGCCCCGGCGGCAGCTGCAGCAGCACCACTCCCACCCGCGACTGACGAGGTGCTCGTGGCGGCTGTTGCAGCTGTACGGGCAGCCCCCGCCGCGCTCCCAATACCAGCTGTACTGCCCACATGGCCTGCAGTGGCTGACAGGGCAGTAGCAGCAGTAGCAGCAGCTGTAGCTCCAGAGGCAGATGTCCTGGGGAGGGTGGCTGCTCGGCCCAGGGAGGGGCCACTGGGCTGTGGGACGGTGGCCCTGGGCACCCCAGTTGACCCAGCCCGTGCCTGGAGGGAGGTCGAAGGCAACAGGGAGCGCCTACCTCCTGCACCGCTGGAAGGGTCAGGAGGGGGTGAGGGTGCTAGCATGCTGCTGCTGCTGCTGCCTGTGCGAGCACGTGGAGCACTGCCTCCGGATGTGGCCGCTCCTGGTGTATGGCTGCTCCTGCTGCTGACTCCTGGGCCAGCATGGCTGGTACCTGCCTGCTGTGCCGCTCCTGCAACATGCACACATCGACACATGCCATGGGGGCACGCTCCGTGGGGTCATGCACACAGGGCACGCCAGGCAGCCTCTTGTTAACCGCCATGTGCTGTAGCCCGTCCCATACCAGTTGGTGCGTATGTTGCGCGTGCAAGGGTGCCACGTTTCACCCCGCCCACAGCAACAGGCACGCTGTATATGAGTTCATATATGAGCTCATATGGTTCCACCAGTTCCAACAGGCCAGCACTTACTTGGGGAGCTTGATGACAGTGCAGCTGGTCCAGGTACTGCTGCACGTGCTAGCCCAGTAGCCCCTGGCGCGCGTGCTGTGCTGATCACCCCTCCAGCTGCACCAACAGCCCCTGCCTGCCTGCCAGTGCTGCTAGAGCGTGCAAGCCCGCCAGAGCTGCTCCCTGTTGCAACAGCTGGTGATGGGCTGGGAGCAGCAGCACGAGGTGCAGGTGCAACGGTGGTTGATGCATGGCCTGAGCTGCGAGTGGCCCCATGCGGGGGCACCATGCTGCCTTCACCAAGAGCGCGAGGCCGGTCGCTGCTGCGGCCCAGGCACAAACACAACATTCGTACATCAGTCCCTATGCGTCTATGCGTCTATGCTTACTCCCCTTTGTACACATGTACCAACGTCACTCCAGGCGTGAATGCAACAGTTGAAGCAGCCAAAGCTACATCCGTTCATATGATTCAGCCCGAGGCTGCAGTGTAGAAACATTTACCTGCCTCGCACCTGGGTGAACTTGTAATTCACCACAAGCCACTTCAATGCTCCTTATTTAAGCACATGATAGGTAGGCTACATGTCCCAGCAACTGATGCAAAGTTTGCTCTCAGGCACGGTTGGCAAAAGGTTTTAAACACGAAAATGCTTCTGCATGAAGCCACTGTGGCCAGTCCACGGACGATTTATAGTCGTGCAAACTCTTGCCCGTCGATGTGCTGTTGTACTGCAGGCACATGTGGCAGCACCGACTTGATGACCAGCCTGCCATACAGCCCTGGCTCTTGGATGTTGGGCTTGAAGAAGGCTAGCTTAAGGATTGGTATGATAGTAAGTGATAATAATCCACAAAACCACTGTCCTGCACGGCTGCAGCTAGCTCTGCTGCTCTGGCCCTCATCTCCAGGCCCTGCATGCCAGGGGTGAGGCATGCCACATGACGCATTTGTTCAGCCATGCTCACGCTCGCACAGAAGGGAGGGCACTTTGCTTGCAACATGGATCGGGGCTGGAAGCTGCCAGCCTGGAGGAGGCGTGTTGGAGTGCGCATGTCTTGCAATGGACAGGTGCTGTAACAATCGGTGCATTGTTTGCCTCTTACTTCTCAGCTGGGGGTCTGACAGGCCAGCTGCCATCAAACACACATCGATTGCAGTGCACAGGAGCCTGGCTACACTCTGAGAGCCATGCACATGTATCAGGTCATTGCAGCCGCTCATAACCGTGCGTGCCCGCTATGGCACTGCTGCCAGCTACCTACGCTTTGCAGCTGGGGCCCCCTTGCCTGCACCAATGCCCTTGCGCTTTGACCCTACAGCTGGTTCAGCAGCCAGGCCTACAGCTGGCTGCGTCCCCATCATTAGCAAAGTCTCCCAGCTGCTCCCAGCAGCTCCAGGAGACAGCCCAGGTCCAGTGACTGCGCCCCTCCCAGCTACTGCACCCATACCAGCAGCCTTGTGCTTGCCTTGCTTTGGAGCTTGGGCCGCTCTGGGGGCGCTGCCACTTTTAGGTAGCACAGCCCTTGCATCCGGCCTGCTGCCAGCAGCCGGCGCAGCAGCAGTGGCCGCAGGCGCGGACCCCATGATGATATCCAGCATGCGGTTTCTAGAAGAGGTCGCCACATGTGCAGTGCCAGAAGCAGTAGGCACAGGGGCTGCTGCTACAGCTCCTGATGCAGCTGCCTGTGGATTGGCAGCAGCAAGTAGCCCAGACGCCCCGGCACCAGCCTTCGTACTGCCAGGTGCCGTGGAGACTCCAACCCGGACAAACGCGGTTTGCTTGGACGCGGTTTGCTTGGCAGCAGTCTTTGCTGCTCCTGATACAGCAGGTGCGGCTGTGGCTGCAGCTGCTGATGCAGCAGGAGTAATGGCTGCAGGCTTTTGGGCCCTGGCACCCCCAGCCCCAGTGGCTGCCCCCGTGGCCGTCGCTGCAGCAGCAGTAGCAGCATTAGCAGCTGCATCAGTAGCAGCAGCAGCGGCGGCACTCGCGACTGCTGTCTTGGCAGCTGCCAACACGCCCCCTCTGCGAAGGCCATACCCTTCCTCTTCCAGTGCGTCTTCATCGGAGGAAGAATTGGCAGCCAGCAGCACACCGTCCCCATCCTTATCCCTATCCTCATCCTCATCCTCGGCCCCATCTCCATCTGAATCAGCACCTGTACTGCCTCCAGAGGGGACAGCTGGCTGCAGTACAGCCTGCTGCAGCTCCGTGCCTCCAGCTGTACCACGGCCGGCATCACTCGTCTGACTGTCTAGCCCATGCACCTGCAAAGAAGCCTCTGCCTGTGCTTGCACTCGTGCAAGGGACCCCTCTGCTGGCCGTGGCTTTAGGCCTAGCGAGAAGCCAGCCATGGCAGTGGTGTAGATCGGCACGGCGCCAGCGTCCTTTACCAATGCTACCTGCACCGGAGCTGATGACTGCTGTGCACCTGCTGCTGCAGCATGTGCCCCGGCATCACGCGCTGTCCCAGCAGTGCCTGCCCCTGCTGTTCCTGTTGCTGCCTTTGCTGCCCGGGCGGATGCTCTCATGGCCCTATCGTCCATGACTGACAGACCACCCATCAACTGTGCAGCTGACACACGGCCAGGGCCTGACTGACCAGCTCCTTTCCCTGACATCAGATCAAAGAAGCTTGCCCGGCTCACACTCACGCCCATGTCTGCAGGACCAGCCCCAACCGCCTTGCTGGCCAGGGCAGCAGGCCGCCGCTGTTTCAGAGCTGCAGCAGGGGCACCGGCCTGTGCCCCAGCTGCAGTGAGACCTGTCGGTGCACCTGGCTGAGAGGCAGCAGCGCTGCTGGGTGCTGTGGGCGGCCTGGCCAAGGCCACGGCTTGAAGGCCCTGTGAGAGGCCCAGGTCTTCCCATAGCTGTGCTGCCTGCTGGCTGACCCATGCCCCCAGATCCATGGTGTCTTCCTGGGCTGCTGCTCCGCCACCAGCCATGGCATGGGTAGTGCCTGCAGCAGTAGTGTCTCGGGCTGCGCCTGTACTCAATGGCTCATCCCAGACTCGAGGAACCGAGCCCACCAAGCTGCAGTGCAGCATGCGTGGCAGGCCTGCCAGGCGGGCTGCATGCTCGGCAGCAGCTGCAGAGCCAGGCTCTGAGGCAGGTGGCATCAGGGGCAGCAGGGCAACGAGGGCATTGTATGCTGAGGCACAGGCCAGTAGCTGCTGGGTGCACAGCACTTGCACACGCGCCATCATGGCAGTGGCGGTGAGGCACAGCGGCATGAAGAAGGACCGCGCCACTTGGGCGCCCGTCTGTGCTGCTGCGTCAAGCGCCGCGTGGACCAAGCCCTGCAGCAGCCGTGCAGCAGCTCGCATGCGCTCCAGTACAGCCACGACTGCTTCCTGTGCTGGCACGCGGTGCGTCTTGCGTGCAGCGCCACCACCCCTGGCAGCCCCTGCCGAGCTGGCCCCGGTCGCCAGCTGCATCATGAACAGCAGGTCGTCCATGCAGCCACGCAGCTGCATGGCTGACACGAGCTTCAGCTCACGCAGCACATGGCGCAAGCGGCGCAAATAGGTCGTGCCCCGGTGCTGGCTGTTGTTCTTGTACACCAGCTTGCCCAGCAGAGCAGCCTCTACCCACAAGTCTGGGGATTCCAAGGAGCCCTGCATGCGTGTTGCAGGGAGCCAGGCGCGGTGGAGGGTATCCACAGAACACAGTGCACTGTTCAGCGGCCATGCATGCACAGGTGCCCATGCCATGCTGAATTGCATGCTGTGCTGCTGTGCATGCAACAAGATCCACACCTTGAGACCAGCCAGATTGGCCTGGCGGAAGTAAGGCGCCACATCGCCAAACGCGGAAAGCTGCACCGCTAGGGCTGCATCTTGAGGCAAAGCCCAAACGTGCGACATCAACACAACGCATGCATAGAGTGTACTCAATTGGTTGGCACTCGCAGCACCTACTTGCCAGTCGGTCATGTTTTTGACATGTGAGATGAGGAATTGGTTTGCGTCAAAATTTCCCAGTCGCGATCCTGATCCCAATAGGCTGAAGGATGCTGCTGTCAGCTGCCTCGGCACTGAGGCATCGTTCCCTGATTCACTTATTAGGTGCGTGTCGGGTCAGTGTTGATGCCTTCCCCTAAATGGCACTGAAGTCGGTAAATCTGCATTAATTGATGTCGCAGGTGGGGCAACAGGTTGCTCGTCGCTCTATGATGGTCTAGGCGCATTAACGAGGTGCGCAAGCAACTAGGGCATGAGGTACCTGTGGATCTATCATTCGTGGAGTTCAGCATGTCTTGCAGTCTGAGCCATGCGGCACTCACCCCATGCGCCATGCTTTTGCATGCCAGCTCTGGGACCATGCCCACCCTGCTCTTACATGCGGCTTTCCTCTGCACAGGAGTGCGGGGGAGGCCTCTACCAGCTACAGCCAGGCCACACCGGCAGACTGGGTGCGCAGCTATGCAGCTCCATCCAAGGCAGGAGCCAAAAAGGCGGCACCGGGGGCCAAAGGCACGCCACCGGCCAAAGCTTCTACATCAGACAAGCCCAAGGTCAGGTCTCCCATGCAGAAGCTGCGGCTACGCACGCGGGCCATGGACTCCCTGTCCCTCCTGGGACCTTCGGAGCGAGCAGTGGCCAGGGAGCTCCAAGCAACAAAAGAGCCAGCTGGGGAGGATGGCCTACAAGCTGGTGCGATGGTTATTGATGGTTCTTTTTTGTGTATTGATGATCATGGATGCTCCACACTTGGTCTGTACAGCATTGATATGTTGACACCATCAATGAGTGATACATTAGCATGATTGATACATTAGCATCAATACATCAATAGCAGTGTTCTCTGTGATGGCGACTGGTGAGACAGGTGATCCGTACTTGTACACTGCTGCACAGATTGACATTTGCACAGCACTTCAGCTGCATGTTTCCTGCAGCCAGGGGCACAGAGGCATGGGTGCGGCATGACGGGCATCAGAGTATATCAAATGGCAGCGATGAGCTCATACCAAACCTCTCGAACCCCAACCTGGCCCATCGCTTATCGTCCGCCAGATGGTCAGCAGTGGGCTAGGTTAGGGTTTGAGGGGTTTGGTATGGGCTGTGGCATATCAATGATATCATCAACACCTGGTGTGGTCGTCTCCCCCCTGCTGCCTTACCACACTGTCCCCTCACACCCCACAGAGCTCACAAATCTGAAGAGTGTGGGCCTGCCACTGAGCAGCAACGACGTCGTGCGCGTGGCCCATGATGCGCTGTCAGTGGCTGCGGGGCAGCCAGTGCAATTCAGGTGGGGCCCTCCCCCTCGGCCATTTTATTTCACTTCACCTCAGCAGCTGCACAGTGAACAACCTCTCTTGTGCCGGCCAAGTGGCGCTGCACGTGCCTGCACGCATCGCATCTGCGTTGATTGTGGGTGTGCGTACTTGGCTGTACTGAGCTGCGCTTCATCGCTCCTCCATATCTAGCACCACGCAACCCCATCATTGGCATCGTGGGAGCTTAGTTGCCCCTATATCTTTCCGCCCTCCCGCATCCTCTCCCCCACGCCCTACCCTGTAAAGCTTCAAATGCTCTACCACGTATTGCCCTGCACTGCCATCGTGCTGCCCCGTGTACCGCCCTTCAGGCCGTACGTCTTCAACTCGGTGTTCCAGTCGGCCCCCGTCGTCGCGGACTACGTGGCCAACGCGCTGCAGGCCGGCACGGCATGGCCGCGCATTGAGCGCTTCTTCCTGTCGGCTGTGGAAGCAGAGAGTGGGATCGCGGCTATGCGGGTCCAGGTCAACGGACGCTTGGGTGGGTGGCTGTATGGCTGTGGATGGCGTGTGGATAGCTGGATGCCTGTATTTGGGCTCAAAGTGGGATAAAATATCGATAACCTGAGATCAAATGTGGGATCAATGTGGGATCGAATGCCGGCGTGCCCGTGCGTGTGTGCCCTGCACATTGGTGTGCAGCCGCCGATCTGCAGGCAGCCCTGTCCTCTGCCTTGTGGTAACAGCAGTGACAGGCTTGGCAATCATTGATCAAGGAGAAGGCTACAGGTATGCGCTCTGCGGTCCTTCGAACCCAGCACACACGACGCAATGTGCTCAGGCAGTGCTCTGTCGGAATTTTGATGCGTGGCATGCCCCAGCCCTGCATGTGACCACTTACTCACTGTGCAGGCCGCAAGGCGAGCATGTCCAGCACCAAGGCATGGCAGAAGGGCTCTGTCAAGCTGCAGAACCAGAGTGATGCCATCGATTATGGCACTGCAACGGCCTTGACGCGGCTGGGTGTGCTGGGTGCGTGCGCGAACAGCGGCTTGCACTTTGCCTGGGTACCGCGCGTGCGTACTGCCCTGCCCTGCACCTTACTTAACTGTACTGTACTGCACATGCTCTCCTGTACAGTCCCATGCTGCCGCGTACCTGCCTTGCCCCACTGCGCTGCGGCCCATGCACAGTCTTTGGGTCGTTGCCTGGACAGGACACAGTGCTGTGTTTGGTTTTATTCCAAGGCATCTAAGACTTGATAACTGTCATGTCATTTGGTGTTGTGGTTTGTATTCAGTGCACGCTCCACCTTAATGCAATCACTCACCGCCACGCCCTGTACCGCAGGTGTGAAAGTTTGGATCCGGTACACCAAGGCTGCCGCCGCCCCTGTGACCCATGTGCCTCATGCTCCACACCCTGGCTACGCACTGCCCCTGAGGCACCTGCTCGCCCTGCCACGTGCCCCACTGCAATACAGGTGTGAGACGAGGGCAGGGGCCTGCACCCACTGGGTCAGCTTGCTGCCGCCTCTCACACCTCCCACACGCCCTCACACATCTCAAAACCTGTGCCATTCCACAGCACGGCAGCCTTCAACCTTGAACTCCCACCTTGAACCATGCACATCCTACCACAACTGCACCCGCCCTCTTCAGGAGCACTAGCGCTTGGTGGAACACCCCTGGCCCCTTACAGCCCGTGACCAATCGCACCTGGGAGGCCCTTACCCCAGACTTCCACCCGCCTGCTGCAGCAGCAGCTGGGTTGGGTGTGGCAGACTATGTGGCGGCTCAGCAGCCGTTGCTCTTCCGCTCAAGTGAGTGATGCCCAGTCTCATGACTGAGCTGTGTCATGTTTGTCCTCTCCAGCGCTACCCTGCTCAGCTCTGTTAGATACGACCCACTGCTTACCATCTGCTTGCAGACTCGTCCGCAATACTTTGTGTGTGTGTTTGCGTCTGCCTATCTGTACTGTCAAGTGCTGCATGCTGCTGTGTGACATGTGACTGTACTGCTGCGCGTGCGGTTGTACTGCCGCGCAGACACCGAGCGCCAAGCCATGCTCTCCTCCATGTTCCCTGATGACGACCGCGGCAGTAGCAGCAGTGGCAGCAGCAGCGACGGCGAGCAGGCGCGGCAGTAGCACGGCAGTAGCACGGCAGTAGCCATGGCGGTACCAGCGGCAGCAACGCAGGGCAGCAGTAGCGGGGCGATGACAGACATGGCGTCGGGAGAGCACGCATGCCTCGCTGCTGTGACTGCTGCAAAGCAGCATTGGGGTTGGTGCCCTGGTGGTAGCCTCTCCCTGGCTTAGGCTGCGCTGATAGCCAAGTCCGTCGATACTAGAGGTGGGGCTAGAGTCTCGCAAGCTCAGTGTAAAAGGACGGAGAGGATGGGCGAGACTGGTTCCAACATAGGCAAGCAGGAGTGTTATTAGCAGCTGTGCACGCACTGTTACTGTTAGGTTACATGGCCTTCGACCCGCAATGGGCCGCTCGCCGTCTCCCTTTAGATGACAACAGGATTGATCTCATCTTGTTTATCTTGCCAATCAGAGTCATACAGATCCATGCAGTCAGCTACAAACTCTGCTACTCTAATTTGGTCCTGTGCACGCACCGCTGGTCGTCCTGCTGTGCTGGTGGAGTGCCGCCAGTGGGATCACACGAGTGGTGGCTTCTGCAGTGCCAGCCTCCTCCCTCAACCTATCCTCCTTCTATCCTCTCATTGTTCTATCTTAGTAATCGTCAGGTCCTCCAAACACGGCTCCTTTTAAGCATGCATATCGGCATATGCCATATCACCCCATATCACGACGCACAGCACATCCTGCAGTCCCCCAGATTGAGCACGCCCCTAACCTGAATGCATCCCGCCGATTCGATTCCGTACTCGTTCTTGTTGTCTATACCCAGAGAGACAGCACACACCACCTTGCCCAGTACCACCACCTCTCCATCGGCATGTCCTAAACTCCTCATAACACACCTCCCATAACACAGCTCTCAGCCATAATCCCTCCCCCTTCATCCGCCATGATCCAAGACCTGCTCCTGCTGCGCAGCTGTGCTGCTCAGGCCCCTGCTGTGATAACATTAATGTAGACGCCTCCCCACCCTACCAACCGCCACCCCCTTGCCCATTGGCCGCAACAAACCGGCCGCCCCCGTCGCCCGCGCCGCCCCGTCCCCCACCATACGCGCCCCCGCCGCCGCCGCCACCGTATCCCCCGCCATTGCCGCCACCGCCGTACCCACCACCACCCCTGCCGCCCCTGGGGATGATGGGGTCAGATCCATCCCACTCATCCTCCCACAGGAATTTGAGGCACGCCTGCGGACAATGTGATGAAGTGTGGGGGTGCTGGGCATGTTTACAGCATAAAGGGATTGGGGAATGGGACAACTGTGATAAGGAATCTGAAAGGGCAGGCAGTTGTGGGAGATACCGGGCCCCACACTACCAAGCTGCCGCGCCCACATTGCACCGCACCGCACGGCACCGCGTACAATACAACAAGCATTTCAACAAACATACAACACGACTGAAACTTGGCCTGTGTTACCAGGCCCCCCGCACCTCTGACTCGGCGTCATGAGCACACTTGAGGAAGGCCCGGCCTGGGTTGGCGGCCGAGTTTGACACCAGCCGCTTGACGGGCATGCCGTGCACAGGACAGCGTGGCCCGCCCCCGCCCCCGCCCCCGCCCCGACCGCCGCCCTGAGCGCCGCCAGCCGCTGCCCCTGCACGCCCACACCTTGCACTCGTGCTCCCGCCCCCTCGGGCCCCCCCTGCAGTGGCTGCAACTGCGGACGTGGACCGCGCCCTGCCACGCGCCCTCGTGGCACCCCCGCTGCCACCGGCCCCCTCGCCCGCCCCTGTCGCCGCGCTGCTGGCCCGCCGCGGGGCGGTGCCGGTGCGTGCTGCCTTGCGGCCGCGTGCGGAGCCGCCCCCCCGGGCACTACCCCCACCACCCCCGTCATCATCATCCTCCGACTGGTGGTTGCTGCGTGCACGGCTGGTGGTTGCAGCCCGCCCTCTAGTAGCTGTACTAGTGGCACGCTCGTTGCCACCCCCTCGCGCCCCACCTCCCATGCTGCTGCTGACGCCGCCACCACGCAGGCCAGAGACGGCAGGCCCCCCACCACCACCCCCGCCGCCGCCACCACCTCCCGCACGGTTCGATCCACATGCCTGTGACAGGCACACATAAGATGTGATGCAATACATCTGGCAATACAAGCGTCTTACATGTATGAGGTATGGTGCTTGCCAGGTCTTGGGCAGCCAGACAGCCCATCAACCCAACAGCCCAAGCGTTAACCGCAGTGGCAGCAACGTGCCACCAAGCACGCCAGCAACACCAGCGACCGCGGGAACACAGAAACAGAAACTGAAATAGTTGCACCCAAAAAGCCCGGCACCCGAATGCCCAGCACGTGCGAAATCAGGTACAGGACATGCGGGAGTGGATCACGTGCCAGCGCAAGCAGCCAGCCCCCACCTCAATCAGCTCCTGGATGGTGGGGTCGCACATGAGGCAGCCCACATGCTCCGGGTCTGTGAGGATGCCAGGAGGAAGCTGCCCCATGCGGCACCTCAACCGGAGTCTCATCACTGCCCCTCCTCCCACAGAGCGGGCAGTACAGGGCCCACATGGCTCCCCCGGCTCCACTACAGCCTCCGCAACCGCCCGTGGCAGTACAACCCTGCGTGCGGCAGTACGGTGTCGCAGTACGGCAGTTGGCAGGCAGTACGGTGCAGGCGGCATGGGCAGCGCAGCGCGGTGGGCGGGTGGGGGGGTGCAGTGTGTTTAATACTGTGCGGGTTCCCCTATGTGGGGGTTGTGCTGGGCTTGAACGGACGGCCTGCGAATCGAATTGCTGATGATTACTGCCCGCCTGCCTGCCTGCCTGCCTACACTATCGCCTGCCTGCCTACACTATCGCCTGCCTGCATGAGTGCACGCATCTCAATGCACGTACATCACATGCTGGCCACGCCTTGCTCAACACTCCACCGCACCGTGCCCCACCCCACCCCACCCCACCCCACCCCACCCCTACCCCATCCCACCCAACAGCACCCCACCCCACCCCTACCCCATCCCACCCGACG
>BDCZ01000296.1:56952-67078 GCA_001662365.1 Chlamydomonas applanata | reverse complement strand
GGGGGGGGGGGGGGGGGGACGGTCTGTCCTTTCGCATCAGGTATTCATCGAGGTGCACGCAGGTTTGTATCCGCCAGTGATGTGTCCTGTGTGGTATGGGACTTTCGTGGCCATCGCAAGCTGTGTGCGTGATGTGCGGCCTATCGTGCCTGGCCTGCTGCTGCTGCTGCTGCTGCTGCATGCATTAGGATGACCTGCACCAGGACCTGCGTTAGGGTGCGACTACATGAGTACTTGCAGCAGAATGGCGGTGTGATTGAGAGGTCCTGCACTTGCGTGTGCGAGCAGCTGCTGCTTCAGCTAGCTGCGCCGTCAGTTCCCCAGGTACACAGCTGAGATGATGCATGGCATCGTCGCTGGGCATGCATGGGGAGCATGACTGGCTTGCTTTCAGGCAGGACACGCTGCAGCTGAATGACCCTGATGACGAGGAGCGCATGAGGCACTGGTGGCAGTCAGCTGAGCATCTGGACCCCACCTACACTGAACTCTTCCCGTGGGAGCCGTTCAGCTCCGCACGTGCACGGGACAGGCGCATTTTATTTGGTGTATGAGCCTGACTGAGGCGGCGGCAGCCAGCCCCTTGGCGGGCGGCGAGGCGCGCGCCTCCACCTCCTTCATTCTGACTGTGCCCTGCAGGGGCACGGCATGAAGTGCAGGAGGGGCCACGTGTCTCACAGTGTGGTCGGTGTGAGAGACGGCGGGCTGGCAGGGGCTGACTGGTGCCGACAGCTGAGTTGCGTGGCCCAGCTGTCGCTGACAGCTAGGCAGGCGAGGGGCGCCTGCAGCAGACGAGCTCGCACCTGCTGGGGTGCTGAAGCGGCCGGCGGAGGGCGAGGGGCGGTGTCTTGCGCCGGGGGCGGTCCGGCAGGGCGCGGCAGGTGGGCTGGCAGGCGTGCCAGGCGGCGCGGCAGGCGGTGCAGCGGCGCAGTGCAGCGCGTCGGTGGGCCTGACCCTGGATTCTGGAAAACTTCCAAAACTGAAGCGGCCGCAGCTGGTGGCTGACGGCGGTGGCGGCTCGGCAGGCGGCAGCAGGTGGCAGGTGGCATGAGAGATGCGGGTGTGCCCGGGGCGGCTGCCCGAGTCACGCGGCAGGCGGCGCCCCTCCTGGCTGCCGATGGATCACGGTGGGGTGTGGGGCGCATTCTGTGTGAGCCCTGGGGGCATGCCGTGTGCGCGGCATGCGGGCGCAGCTGAGGGCGTGTGGGGCGCCACGTATGTGGGCCCCGCACGCAGGGCCCCAGCTGGGCCCCGCCTGGGTCCTCACACCCGCCCCGCCCAAGGCAGCACACCAGTTTCCCCCAGGCCCACACCAGCCACTCCAGAAGCATTCAGACAGTTGCCCAAGTCAGACAGGAGTGATGGCATGGCACAGCGCGCGTGCGCCCAATCCTGGCCTATTGGCTGCAGCTGCCGGGCCTGCCGCCTGCCACGGGGGCCTGCCCCGGCCCCGCCCGCGTCGCACCTGTTGCTGCAGCCCCTCCTCATCCGCTGGCACGCCGTGACGCTGCTGCTGCTGCTGCGCGGCGTGCTTCGCGGCATGCTGCACGTCCGCGGCGGCCGCGGGGACCTGCGTGCGTGAAGCCAGAGGGGAAGGGCAAGCGCGCGGCCAGTCAGGGCGCGGCTGGGTGCCTGATGGCTGCAGTGCGCGCTGCTGGCTGCTTCTGGCGGATGGCTGTTGGTGGGTGGCGCGGCTGCGGACCGGCAACTGCTGGCGGATGCAGCGGGGGTGCGTGTGCTGAGGGGGCCCCATCTCACCTCTTGCTGCGGTCTAGGTGGGGGCAGCGAAGCGGGGGCAGCGAAAGAAGGCGCAGCCATGCGACTTCACGTTATTCAAGAACATCTCCTCGTGCCCACCTTGAAAGGAGACAGAAGTTCGCCTCCAAGCCCAAGGCAGTACACGTGCCCCATCTCACAGGGGGTCACAGCAAGTACAGGAAACAAGAAGAGAGAGAGAAAGAAAGAATCATTAAAATCATCGGTTCTCGCGACATCTGCACCGGCACACGCTGTAGGGAGACGTTCTGTCGGAAACACCACAAAACAGCAGCATCGCCAAGAGCGTTTTGGTCAGTGGTTCAGGATTTAACTGCTCTGTGGTGGACGGGAACACGCGAGGTGAGGCAGCAGCGATCGCTGCTTTCACCGTCAGTTCACGAGCACGCAGCATCAGCAGCAACAAGTCCAACAACAGGGCACAAGTGTGCGACAATGGTTGTGTGCATGCGCCATGGCATGGGAGGGCATCAGCCGCAGATCACCATGGCGCGCTGCACAGCGCTGCAGGCACATCAGACACGTCCATTCAGGTGCATCATTTCTACGCGCAGGCAGGTAACAGTGACGCGCGAGTGCAAGGCCGAAGCGCAGCATGCAGCAGCCTCCCCATAAGGGCGCTCCGGGGCATATCAGAATGTATGTTGCTGCAGGTCATCCGGCACGTGTGAGGTGGCCATAGCATCCAGATAGCATTGGCTACAAGATCCAAGTCCAAGGTGAGTGGCATGGCTGGCATCTGGCTGGGCCTAAGGAGCTCACACTCGGCCATGGCTTCAGCATCATGCATGGAGCAGCACTAGTGACAGGCCTCTCTAATGGCGTGTGGAAAATAAGGATCAAGGCTGAGAATCAGTTTTTGTTGGCGGGTCCTCTGAAATCCACTGAGGCATGGTCTTGGGGGCCTGAGAGAGGAGACCCAAGGGGGAAACAACCACCTTCAGATTCCCCAGTACAAGAACCGCATGACTGACGTTTTGTTCAAGGATTCCAAAACCCACACTGACTTCAGTCTCAATTCTTATTTGCACACACCGTAGATGACCTAGCCTGATATGTTCTCTAGACATGGATTCACAGCGTGGGTTGTCGTTGCCACGCAGGAACAGATTTCTCGCCATGGGGAGTAGCAACATGGAGGGCAACCCGCAGCTTTTACGACAACTGGCAGCTGAAAAACCAATCATCGCAGCACCAGGCTCTCATACTTTCAAGAGGACTTTCCTATTTGACAGTCGCACAGGGGAACTCTGTGTTCCCGAACCACTTGGCTTTGAGGAACACCTGCTGTGGCAGCACAGTAGGAAATACAACGGCATGAAGATGCTGCGGGCGTTGTGGTCAGGGCGAACAGAGGGGAGAAACGGCGATACCGCGGGCACGTACTTCCCGGTCGCTGCACCTGACGGCGAGGCAATCTGGGCCAGTGCAGGGCACAGTTTGATGGAGGACAAGCAGCAAATGTGGAGTTGCAGCTACGAGCAGCAGGTGATGAAGAGCAGCTCTTCATGTCAGCCGGCGTTCCGGAAAGTGGTGGATCTCAGTTGGCTGACTGATGGCGTCTCACCGAGAGTGATCTCACCGAATTCAAACCATCTGAGCCCTCCTTCCCCCTCCCACGAGCCGAGGTGATGCCAGACTTTGGCTTCATGCGCACTACCAGCGCTGCACTACAGCCACAACAGCTGTTCATCCCCTGTGCAGATGAGCTGCAACCCGGCAAGCCCATGTGCGTGCTGGGCTTTGCATCCAAGCCAGATACCACGTGGGCTGCGACCTTCCTACGGACAGAGGCTGACTACAATGTGCTCAGGGTGCAGTACCAGGGCATGCACCACCGTGATCTACCACCCAACTGGACGCTTACTGATGGTGTTGCCTCCCAGCGCATCCTGGACCCGCTGGACACTGTGTGCTACCCCAACCTACTGGTCGCAGTGCCTGGCGCAGTCTCAGCAGCCACACAGCGCATTGTTGAGCACACCTGCTCCTCCTTCCCAGGCATGTCTGGCTCACCTGGAGTAGACATCACAACGCCCTGGAAGCTGCTGTTTGTACTCACCAGGGCAGATGCCGACTTCCGCCACAACGTCAGCTACGGCTACAGCGTCAACCACCCTTTCTTTGTCAAGGCGTACATGCGGGAGGTCCTGCCCAAGCTGTTGGCCACGCCAACGTCCATGTTCGAGCCAGGCCAGCTGCAGTGCCTGTACCAGTACCTCACTGCGCACCAGGAGCTGTTGGGGGACTCAAGCGCGCTGGACCGCATTGCGGCCCTCATGTAGCAAGCTTGCAGGTTGGTATAGCTACATGCTTGTTTGGTAAATTAGGCGAGGTACACGAGTAGATACTAGGCAAGTGCGTCATGGCTCGGCCCTGCGCTGCATTGAGTAGCTCTGCACAACGCTCTTTGGCATTGTTGCTTGTAGGACTGCTGCAATGTCGCTCCACAATGACTCAGAGTCTGCCACGTCTGCTCCTGCCTTCCTGCAAACTGTCGCCCAACAGTATGGCAAGCGCAGACACGTCACCCACACCACATTTAACTGCACCTTCAGGTGGTGGCTCCATGGGCCTCAGCGCTGCTACAGTGACGGAGGGGGGCATCAGGGAGGGTTAGGGCAAAACATGGCCACACACACAGTCGAGTGTGTGTTTGGAGGTGGTTTGAAGACGCGCTGATGAATGTTGAGTAGTTGAAGGGTGCTGCAGTTGGTGGTGCTGTGGTGCAGGCTGTAGGTAGGGGGCAAAAGGTGTGCAGGGGGCGGGCTGGTTGCCGCCGCAGGCTGCTGCCGGAGTCGACGGCAGGAACAGAGTAGGGGTGTGTGTGTGTGTGTGTTACACTGGCTGCTGAGGAGCAACCAGCGAGAAACAGGTCAGGACCGGAAAAGAAGGAAGAAAAGGATCAGAACAGTCGGTAGGGGTCCCGACCGTCTTCCCGGGACACTGTAGGTGCGGGAGATGCAGGAGTTGTGCAGAGGCTGGTCAGCACGCTGCAGCCATGCAGCATTCACGGTGAATGATGTTGCAGGTTGGTTGTCATGAGGCTGGTTCCAGAACGCGTGCACCGCGCAGTGTTTGGCAGGGTTGCATCCACGGCTGTGAGGCCGCCGGCTAGTTAGAAGAGGGCATAACATTTGTGCATCCAATCCCGTGCCCTGCTGCCAATTGACGGTGTGCCATCTGCCTGTGTAAAGGACATGCCTGTGCTCATGCACGTGCGCACCTGGAGGCCGGAGCCTGCAGTTCAGGCTTGGGGTCCATGATCAGCAGTCAGCTGCTCAGCTACTCACAGTATGTGCTAGAGGTGCTGCCTGGCCAGCTCTGGGCGCCCTCCTCTGCTCATGCGGATGGCCGCCCTAGACACCCCCTCAACGCAGCACCTCAGGGCCACCACCCAATAATGACAGGTTGTACTGCCTGTCCTGCCGGTAATCAGCCGACGCAGCTGGCGTGCCTGCCGTGCTGCGCTCGTGCGTGCAGCTTGCGCATCGCAGGCCCAACATGGCCAACCTACTGCAGGCCATCAAGTACAGCAAGGGGAGCCTCCAGCTCCTGGACCAGCGCCTGCTGCCCCATGAGTTTACTTATTTAGATGTGCCGGATCTGGAGACGTCCTGGAAGCACATCAGGGTGAGCTGGGGCCAGAAACCACCTGCCTCCAGCTGCCAACCCAGCCCTGGCACCTCGGATCCTGAGGCACCTCTGTGCGTGCATTGGTGCAGGACATGGTTGTGCGTGGCGCGCCCGCAATCGGGGTCACAGGCGCTCTGTCAATGGCCGTGGACCTGTCGACCAACAAGCATGAAGGGGCGGACTTCGCAAACGTCGCGGATGCCGTGGCCTACATCAACCAGAAGCTCGATTACTTGGTGACCAGGTGCGAGGTCATGGCAACATGGGGTGGGCAGTCGTCTCCTTGCATGGAACCGAGTCATGCATGGTGCACTGCCCGTGAGCTGACACGCACTGCCTGGATCAGCTGCGTGAGAGGTACACGTTGCACAGCTGCACACCTGCACCTGCGCGCTCAAACACCTCCCACGCACGGCCACCTAGCACAGCCGCACGTGCCAGCACCCCAAACCTGTGCGCGCCTGGAAACCCACCCACCAACAACCCAATCAACAAGTGGCACCGCACGGCATGGCCCGCCGCACACAGCCGCCCCACCGCGGTGAACCTCGCGGACGGAGCGGACCAGCTGCGCGCTGCGGCGGCGGCAGCAGCGGCCGCGCCCGCCGCCACCCCCGCGTCCGTGGTGGCTGCCGTGGTGGCTGCGGCTGAGGCGTACTTTGGCGCCGACGTGGCGGCGAACAAGGTACGTGTGTGCGGCAGGGCAGGGTTGGGTCTGGGGCGGCACGCTTGGGGTTGGCGAGACAGGGTGGGCCGCCAGTAGGGGGCTGTTGGTACGTTGCGGGTGGGTGCGTGGCTGTGGCACAGCGAGGGGCATTCGGGGCACCAGAGTGGCAGGCAGGCGCACCGACCGGTTACACATGTGCGCCTGGCCACACCGCACTGACCCGCGCCATGGTACCCGGGGGGGAAGGGGGGGCTCGGCGGCTGGACGTGGCCTAGCGGCCCCCGCCAGCGCATGCATGGGCAGATACGAGTTGAGGCTCAACAACTCGCCGGCTCGAGCTCGACTCAACTGTGTTCTTTCCTGTGGGTGGGATCGTATGTTGTGGCAGGCGATGGGCGAGTACGGGGCAGCGGCGCTGGTGGCGGAAGTCGAGGCGCGCGGGCGGCGGCGCGGGGCAGCGCCCGGGTCACCCCTGCGTGTGCTCACACATTGCAACACCGGGTCGCTCGCTACGGCAGGGTGGGGCACGGCGCTGGGCATCATCCGCACGCTGGCGGCGCAGGTGGGCAGTGGGAGAGGGGGACTGGGAGGGGGGCCTGGCCCCTGCGCGGCCAATGCACATGTCGACATGTGCATGTGTTGGTGCTTGGTCTGGTACTCCGATGCCCGCACCCAGCAGACTGCCATGAGCATGGGGCGCAGGGGCAGTGGGAGGCATTGAGGGCCGTGGAACATTGCTGCAATACTGTCCTTCTTCCTCAACGTTACAGGCTAGGATGATAGAAACTATAGTAAGATTAGTAACCAATGCATTCACAACCACCCGGCCCCTAACTGACGCTCTGCTGCAGGGCAAGCTGGAGCATGCGTACTGCACTGAGACGCGGCCGTACAACCAGGGTGGGTGGTTGGGGCGGTTAGGGATGCTGCGTGCAGTCAGTGGAATTGGCTGAGTGGGCCGTGGCGGTTGGCTCGGCTTGGTTGGTTGCGTGGACGGGCAGGCGTGGACGGGCAGCTGCCAGGCTGTGACTGAGGTGGAAGCTGGAGGCCAAAGCATCTGCGAATGGGCAAGGTGCAACATATAGGGTGCCGGGATCAATTGTGACACCCAGTAACTTCCAAAGCTTGCCAAACGTCATCAACTGAATGGATTGACACCAGCTCATAGTGTGCAACAGAGCACCAACGGTCTGCATGCAGCGTCAACATGATTACCAAGCAGAGGGTATCAGGCAGCTGGGCACCTCGCCCCTGCGCTCGCACCCGCGTTGCCGCTTGCCCGTGTTGCCACGTATCTGCGTCTCTGGGGAGGGCGATCAGAGGGCGATTGGGCAGGAGAGGGTTGTGCTGGCTGGGCTGTGGGACGGCCTGGTTTCATACCCGCGTTGCCGCGTGCCGGCCGGCCCTGCAGGTGCACGTCTGACCGCGTTTGAGCTCACACACGACGGGCTGCCTGCCACGCTGGTGGCTGACTCAGCGGCTGCACACCTCATGTCCCTGGGCCAGGTGCGGGGGTGCAGCAGAGGAGGGGGTAGGTGGGGAGGAGGGTGGGGGGTGCACCACACGGAGGCTGGGATAAAGGGATGGGGTGGGGATTGGGCGATGGAGGAGCACACAGAGGCGATGGCGGTGGCGGTGGGGGCGGCTGCGGTCTCTTGATCTGATGATTGTCCAGGTCAGGTTGCCTTATGAACACATCGCTACTGGCCTGCTGATGCACTAGTGTGCAAGCCACAGTGTGACAAGACGAGTAGCGCGCACGTCCAAGTGTGATTAAATGTCAGACCCACGGCACTCGCTGTGCTCCCTGTCCTGCTGGCTGTGCTGTGTAGGTGGATGCGGTGGTGGTGGGCGCCGACCGTGTGGTGGCCAACGGGGACACAGCCAACAAGATTGGCACGTGCGTGCTGCTGTTGGGGAATGTGGGGGGCTGGGGGCCGCAAGACAGCGGTGCAAGGGCTATCAGGGCTGGGCCTGGATGGTGCACGGCTGCATGGTGCAGCGGGCAGCGGGGCCTGCCGCAACGTGGGGAGGGGCATGCTTGCCCGGGGAAGGGAAGGGGGGGTGCACAGATAGCATGGCATACAGTAGTGTGTGTGTGTGTTGGTTACATCGTACGCCCATCATGGCGCATAGATGCCTGCCGCGAGACAGAATAAGTAACATTCGTTACAGGCTTGTAGCTTCATAAACTGTTTGTTGTGTACAGTTGCAACACAGGGGCACGCTGGTTTTGGAGTGGTGGCAGCCAGCACGACATCTTGTAGCCAGCAACAAGCAACCCGCCACATCACCCCAACCACCCGCTGAAATCCTTGCAGCGCCCGGTGTCCCCCAGTTCTTCACTCACACACCCCTTTACCCTCACCTGCCCCTCCCCCGCAGCTACATGCTGTCCCTGGTCGCGGCCGCCCACGGCGTGCCCTTCTTCATAGCCGCCCCCACCACCACCCTAGACCCCAAGCTCCCCTCGGGCGAGCACATCGAGATTGAGCAGCGACCGGCGGAGGAGCTGACACACTTCCGGGGGCAACGCGTGGTCACGGACAAGATCGGGGTGAGCCGGGTGTGGCCTCAGAGGGGCACTGGATCTGCTCTGCAGATCTCCGGGTTTTATTATTATAGTTTATATTTATATTATTTATAGTGTTATCCCTCCTCCACCTACTCAGCAACCCAACCCCCAATCCCCGAGGCAAGCTCCCACCACGAGCTGCCCCTCACACTCTCTCTCCCACCCACACTGCATCCCAAAATCCCCATGTTCCCCATCTCCCCCAAACAACCAATCGCTCCCTCCCCATGCCAACCCCCCCCCTCCCACACCCCGCCCCTTTGCTTCCTTCACAGGTGTGGAACCCATCATTCGACGTCGCTCCCGGCCGCCTCATCGCCGGCATCGTCACCGAGCGCGGGGTCATCCCAAAGCAGGGCGACGCCCACGACGTGCGCGGCTTCTTGACAGCCCTGGGGCTGTACAACGGCAGTACAGCCGGTGCCGCAGCGGGGGAGGTGAACGGTCCACGTGCCACCGCCACGCCGTCCCCGCCTCCCCTGCCGGGGACACCTCCCGTGCCAGCGGCCGGGGCGGGGGCAAAGGCGGCGGGCCAGGCCGCTTCCGCGGGTACGCCTTTGTTCTTACTCTGCGGCATTTGTGTGCGCACGTGTTTCATAACCACCTGTTGCATTTTCAACTGTTTCTTCAGCAGCTGGTCTGCGGTGCGCTGTCAGTGCTGTGCTCGTGTGCTGCCCCAGCGGCAGGCCACCTGACACACGCCCTCAGCGTGCACCACACAGCCACAATGGGCTGCACAGCTGGACGGCCTGCTTGTGGGTGACAGCAGCATCATGCTCCACTCCTCAGGTGGCGGCAGCTTCTACGCGCTGGACGTGGAGAGCGTGCGCGACTATGTGGCGGCACGGCCAGAGCTTGCGCAGCACGTGGGGCCGCCGGGGAGCGTGGCGAGCTGGGCGGTGCGGGAGGTGGGTGGAGTATGGTGGAGTATGGTGGAGTAAGCAGCAGCCAGAGAGCTCTTCACTCAGCAGGAACACCGTGTAGGCACCTGGATCTCTATGGTCTTTAGGAATTTTTGGTTGTTGGGCTCCGGCAAGCAGATGAATCTGTGAAACGCCGTGTTATAATCATATATGTAGAGAGAGAGCTCTGGCTCAGCTGGGTGCATGAGTACCGTAATTCAAAATGCCTGCGTGCAGCTGTGCAGCTGTGCACATGTCAGGACCCCCCAAGGGTTGCCTCACCGGGGACCCAAGGAACCAAGACCCGCGGAACCAAGCACCAGGGCCGTGGGAGCTCTTTGGAAAGCCCATCTACCTGGCAACAGCAACCAGCCTGCCGCCCAACACGCACACATTACATTTCCATCATCTGATTTGTTATCTGATTTGTCATCTGATTTGTTATCTGACGTTTTTGTGGTTGGTGATGATGTCGATGATGTGTGGGACCCCGCCTCGGTGCTCATGCGGCAGGTGGGCGACGGCAACATCAACTTTGTGTACATCCTTGAGGGCCCCTCCGGCGGCCTG
>BDCZ01000296.1:41189-53828 GCA_001662365.1 Chlamydomonas applanata | reverse complement strand
CCCCCCGTACTCCGCCCCCGCCCCCGCCCCCGCCCCCGCCCCCGCCTCTGCCCTGCCCAGGCCGACCCCGCCGCCAAGGCCGCCATCGCCTCCCTGCGCCGCGCCTTCATGACGCGCGCCGAGGCGCTGCTGCACGGCGACCTGCACACGGGGTCGCTCATGGTGACCGACACGGCCACGTGGGTCATCGACCCCGAGTTTGCGTTCTACGGGCCCATGGCGTTTGACGTGGCCAAGGTGGGGCGCTGCAACAGGGATGGGGGTGGGGGGCGTGGTTTTCCAAGGGTTTCAAGGCATTGCTGGGCTCCGGCAAGCACATGAATCTGTGAAATGCCGTGTTATTGTTATTTTTCATAGTAAAGAAAGGCTGGATGGTGTAGGGCTGTAATGAGCAGCATATGGGCTTACAAGATTGCACCTTTGTGGCCCAGGGGGGGCGCTGCTGGAAAGGGTTTTCCAGGGTTGGGCGCCCGCAAGCCGCAACGTCAGTTGAGTGGTGGTTGCATGCGCCAGCAACGTCAGTGGTGATGCATGGTCAGTGGTGGGGGCTAAATTTCGCCCTCCCCTCCTTGTCGCCCTCCCCGCCTCCTTTACTCCTCACGCCGCACGCATGTCAGCCCTGCCCAGCCCCTGTGCGCTATGCAGCCCCTCAGGGTGCTGCCTCTCATGCAAGCCCCGCGCCCCGCGCCTGCAGTTAGATCCCCGTGCTGCCCCGACCCAACCACGTGCGTCGCCTGCCGCGCAGATCCTGGGCGAGCTGCTGCTGTCGCTGTTTGCAAGCTCAGGGCAGGAGGCGGCGAGCGGGCAGTCACGCGCGGCACAGCGCGGTGGGTAGTGGCAGCGGTGGTAGGCCTGCCGCAGGGGCCTACACAGGGGGATCCACCTTCGTATCCCCTTACTCCTCCCTCTGCTGCCCTCCGACTTGCTCCCTCACCCTCTCACCCATCTGACTCCCTACATCCACCCATGCCTCACACACTCCATGGGTCCCAGCAACTGCTGGGAGGCTCATACACCCATGAGGTGTACGGCTACACCACCCAACCCACACGCACACTCACGCATGCACTCGCTCACTCACTCCCTCACCCCCCCTCCTAACTCATCCACACCCCCTGCGTGCGCCCTGCAGAGTGGCTGGTGTCCACCGTCGCGTCCATCTGGCACCTGTTCACTGCCAAGTTCACGGCGCGCTGGACCGCGTCGCTGGCGCCAGGTGGCAAGCCAGGGGATGGCTACCCCGCGGACCTGCTGGGATCAGGCGCGCCAGCGGTGGGTCTGGGCGGGCATACGGTGGCAGCTGTGGCTGACTGATCAACTGACTGACTGACTGACTGACTGACAGCGCCTGGGAGCCCATGTCAGCACCCAGGGTCTCCTGACTTCGTGCGGGTGTATATGCCGGGGTGTTGTGGGGAGGCGGGGATGGGCTGCAGGCGGCAGGATGCAAGCGTACCTGTCGAATGCAGCAGTCGAGCGTATAGGGTGTGTGCGTGCGTGCACGAACCGCAAGCCCATTTGCGCGCTGCCGTGAGCAATTGCAAGGCATCACGCACCAGCCGCTGGCACACACGGGATGTGGACCTGTCACCCGCAGGGCACTGCGGCGCTGCCGCTCGTGCAGCAGGCGTTCATGGCCGAGCTGTGGCGCGACACTGTGGGCTTCATGGGCGCATTCATCATCCGCCGACTGGTGCGCCACGCTCCGGATGCCCCACGCACACCTCCCTGAGTGCAACACCTTGAGGTGTTGGCACTGCTCCCTGATGTGCACTGCAGTGTATGGGGCCGCCGGTGCCCTGCTCCTCCATGCACTCAAGGCCATGCGGGCATGCACCCCATGCACTTGCCACTCGCTCCTAATGCCCGCCCTGGATGCCGTGGCTTGCCGCCTGCTTCTTGACTTCTTTGCACGCTGCTCCTGCTGCGCGTACTGCTTTCACATGTCCTGCTGTACATGGCGTTGTAGTGCTGTTTGGCCCCAGGGTAGGGACCTGGGCTGCCGTGCGGTGGACCCATATGCCTCCAGAGGCTACCATATCCTGCATGATGACAGCCTGGCATGCTGCTGCTCCTTTCAAACACCCGGATGCTTCCAAAGCAGAAGGTGCAGGAGCATCGCCTGGAGTCAGCGGGCTGCGACAGTGACGCTGCCACCAAACGATGCTGCTGCAGCATTGCATAAACACCCCGCCTCCAACCTCCTCACTCGTCTGACAAACGCTCAGAATCGATACCGGAGCACGCATTGGAGCCCCATTGTTACTGAGCGTCATACCCTCCCCATGCACAACCCTCGTTGAAGCCCTGAACAAGCCCCCGGCCTGATGCGCACCCTAGCTCCCTGAAGCGCACCCTCCCCCACCCTCCCCTCCCTCACCCTGCCCCAATCCACCCACCGCAGCACGGCAACTTCCCGCAACTTCCCCTGAACGTCCCAGACGTTGCAACACCTGCAAACGCATATCTTTCGCCACCCAATCGAATGGTTCCATCCACCCAATGACACACATCCTACATGCCCCAGGTGGGGATCGCGCACGTCGCCGACATGGATGCGGGCATCCCCGACCCGGAGCGCCGTGCGGGCTGCGAGCGGCGTGCGCTGAGGTTCGGCCGCCGGCTGCTGGTGTCACCCGACGCGTTCCCCACCGTGGATTCGCTGGTGGCGGAGGCGGCGGCTGCTGCAGTGCTGTGAGGGGCGCCTGCCATATGTGTGGCTGGCGGCGCTGAGGGAAGCACTCTGAGGGCGGGGACTGGGTGCAAGAGGCAGGCGGGCGTGGGCGAAGGGTGTGTGTGAGGGGGGGTAGGAGTGCAGGCGTGGGTGGGCGGGCTTCTATTTGCATATGCTGTCAGGGCCAGCCACAAGAGCGAGCAAGGAGCAAGCACGGAGTTGTCCCGGTGCAGCAGGATTTATCTGTTACATGCAGGAGGAGAACCAATGGTGGCAGGGGTGCGGGCGTAGGGCGCAGCAGCTCGCGGAGTGGTGAGAGGCGGGCGAGGTGTGTGCTTGCACAGTGTGGCCTACGGGCCGAGGTAGGTCCAGGGTCAAGGGTGCACATCGCTGTCACAGCGAGTGCCACGCTCTTGTACCTGGTACCTGCCCAGGGTGCCGTGACCCATGAAGTGCAAGCCTACATGTAAAGTGCTGGGAGTGATGCTGGCTGTGATGCCATGCCATTTCTTCATGCAGCGACAAACGGACAACGCCGTGACGCCTCCCGCAGTGCTCGCTTATCTAGACTGCCTCGGTTGCATTTACAAAGTGATGCGTTGACCCATGAAACCTGGTAGTATGGGTCACAACTTGACATCAGGTCTATGAGCGCACTTCGTTCGAGGCAGCAGCGGCTGCAGCAGCAGGTGGACGCGTGCGTGGCTGATGTACAGCGCACCTGCACTGCCCTGCGGGGCAGCGACAGTGGCAACTCACTATGCGGGAAGGACGCGCTGCAGCATTTGACGACGCAGGTCCGAGCGACTTCTAGATGATGCCCGTGGCGCCTGTCTGTGCATGGGTGCATAATGATGCGCACCCAGTTCACATGCAATACATGCAACCCTGCTGGCAATGGGCAGGTGCTGGCAATCCCGTATGTAAACGCAAGCATGCGTGCCCTGCTAGCCATGTCATGCTTCATGTGGTGCCCCCCTCCTGCAGATCGCACAGCGCCTGAGGCAGCTGGGACTCAGTGCACAAAGCGCACAGCACGAATGGCGGCATACTGTGCGGCTGGCGGGTTGTGTGAGCGCGCTGCTACGCTGCCTGGCACCTGTTGCTGCTGGTGCACAGCCACGGCCTCGGGACGTGGCGCTGGTGGAGGCCCTGCTGCATGCACGGGTGCTGGTGGAGTGGTGCTATGCAGTGCAGCGGCTGCAGCCCAAGCACAACACGTCACAAGACATCAAGTCGTGCACCTGCTGCACCCCCACATCCCCTGCCTGGTCAGCGCTTGTGGTGGTGGGCAGGACGGGAAGTGTTGGTGCTGGTGGCGCAGGTGGCCAGGAGCGTGCCAGCGTGGTTGCCACATGTACGCGCCTGTTCTGGCAGCTGTGCCGGGCAGTGATCGACCTGCAGCTGTGGGTGGATGCAGCAGAGGTAGGGCAGGCGGGCGCCGGCAGCACTGTAGCAGCAGCAGATATCACAGCACAGCCACCCCTGAGCCTGAGTGAGCGTCTGGCGCTGCAGTGCAGTTGCCTTGATGGTGCAGGTGTCAGCACCGGCAGCGCGGGCAGCAGCGTTGGCCCAACCGCCCTGCTGAGTCCCATTAATGTGGCAGCTGCGATGACTAAAGCATCACTCACAGCACTGCATGGGGCGGCCAGACATGGCCATGATCGCGTTCAGGTCCACACCCCCTTGCCGCGCAACGCCCAGCTGTGCTTCACGTGCAAGGTGGGTGCAGTGGAGCAGCTCCCATTGGGCATGGCACCATCGGCATGGGCCCCACCAAAACCAATGGCCATTGTCACTCTGCACCATACCTCGTCTCAGTTTACTTTTTGTGTTCGATGTTGTGAGCCACTCCTCTGTCCCACTGGCCCCATGGCTGCGCATGTACCTTGCCGATTTTACTGAGTATTTTTCGCAGCAAAAACTGACATGTATATGGTGCGCCACTTCCTCTGGCCCCATGCGATGCAGGGGGAGCCCGCTCGACAGCTGTACACAACCAGCCTGCAGCTGCACGACGCTGTCAGCACGCTGAACATGCGCGCCGCGACCCGAGTCGACCGCTGGCTGGCGTGCCTTTTCGCTTTGAGCTCCAACCAGCTGCTGCTCAAGCTCACTGACCTGGTGGTGGGGCACGTGCCTTTTGCACCCGCACAGCACAGCATGGGTGCGGTGGCGTGGGTGGGGGATGTGTCAGACCCCGTGCAGCTGCTCATGCGCACGCTGGCCGCATGCCATTGGTGGATGTGCGTCGAGGCCGCGAGCCCCTACGAATCCCGGTGCCTGGTGCCCGGACGCTCCTCCAGCGGCGATGCGCTTTCCATTACGTTCGTCATGCTGCAACCATTGCTGGATGCCGCCCTGAGTGCGGTGCGTACGCGCATCCGCCCCCTGGCTTGCCATCCCATCGCTTGCTGTTCCCGATCACGTCTTAGCCAAGGTTCTGGCTCAGATGCGCCTATCCTTTCCGACCCTTTCTTGTCCTTTCTCATCATTTGTTATACTTTCTTATCCTTCTTCGCCATCATTTGTGCACACGCTACCCCGCCGCTTTATGCTGCACCCTGTGTTAGTCGCTACCCGTCTGCACGCACCTGACTGCCCCACAGTGCCTCACTACATACCCATGCCGCCATACATTGATGTGCAGCCGTGCCACGCACAACGTGCATGTGCTGCAATTCATCACACCCGCAGCACGAGCGCGCTCCCGAACAGGACCAGGTAGCGGCCGCAGACGCAGCCAGCCGTGCGCTGGCGCTGTACAACACAGCTTATCAAGAAGCAGCGTTTCTGGGGCCTAAAACGCTGGGCATCGAGCTGCGGGACGGCGACCTCGTGCGCCCTTTCGCCTACTTCGTAGCACTGCCAGGTGCCGACGCCTTTCTTGCCAAATACACCCACATCGGCACCCGGCTCTGTGCGTCACTGCTCACCAGGTGCATCCACAAGCACCCGCCTAACCTTCTTACCCTTTCGCCGCCACTGCCACAACGCACGGCACGGGTGGTGATGACCCTGCTCGCGCGCGAGCTGAAGACCCTGATGCACCCGGCCATGCCTGGGCCCAGCAGCAGCAGAAGCAGCAGCAGCAGCAGTGGCAGCCCAACTGCTGACATTTGCAGCGTGTGGCGGCACAGCAGCGCGCGGTGTGCGCAGGCCGCAGCTGTTGGCTTCGACGCGGTGACTGTGGCAGTTGCGGCTTCAGCGGCACCAGTTGGGACTGGCTATGAGCCTGGGCCGGATCAGCTGCAGCTGGAAGAGCTGCTGGGGCTGCTGCTCACCCTGATGGAACCCCTCCCTGCTCTGCTGGCCATCCACCGCCTGCCGGACGACTGCAGCGGTGATGTGGTGGGCGGTGCAGCGGAGGGCCCATGGCGCGAGGGCCTGCGTGCGCAGCTGACGCAACATCGTGTGGTGCAGCACATGAGCACGGTACGTTGACGTACACACAGCAGGTGGCTGCATGGTGGTGTTTGCAGGACACACAGCCTGCATGGCCCGGTGCAGGTGCCTTACAGTTGACCATGCTTGCGCACCCACCTGCTTGCTCCTGCCTTCTTGCCCAGCGACAGCTCCCAGTAAGCTGCAGCTGCCCTTGAACCGCATGTACCATGCCCATGGACATTATTGTGTTTGAGGTGCACTGTGAAAGAAACGCACATGGCGCGTACCACGCAGGCGCTGGGTCTCGTGGTGGGCAAGGCTGGACTCTTCCCAGAGGCGCTTGTCCAGCCCGCCTATCTGCTCCTGCTGCAGCTGCCGCAGCTGGGGGATGCTTTGTTCCAGGGGCTGGCCCGCCAGCTGGGCACCCCTGAGCAGCCGGCGCCGTGCATGCGGGACGGGGTCGCCGCGGCGCACCTGCGCACGGTGCTGCTGTCGGCATGCATGCAGCTGCTGCAGGCAACAGTGACGGCCCTGGTCCGTGGATCCCTTACCTTTGCGCGGGACATGCACCTGCGAGACGATGTTAGATTCCTACACCAGCCTGAAGCCACTACTGCAGCGCTGGCGGCCATGCGCAAGCCACTCCCATACCTGGCCGACAGCCACGTTTTCTGCGAGCTGTCGCAGCTGCGGTGGGGGGTGCCCGCTGCGCAGCGCCTGCGCCACGCATTGCTGGCCGCTGCCGCGTGGCTGCCGCCCAACGGCCTGGACCACCTGATGCATTTGAACAGTTGGAACAGAAACTTCATGAAAGCTTTCTCCTGGGGCCGCTGCACTTGCCCCTCAGCTTGGGCATGCAGATGGTTGACAGCTGTACATCCTCTCAAGCCAGGGATGCCGCTGAGATCACCATGTGCCAGGGTTACAGCAACCCCTTTGATGCGTGCCGTACGTCACTGGCACGCGCGCTGGCGGGGTTGGATGCGGGGGAGGCGGGGCCGGTGCTGGCATGGGCGGCGCAGCATGCCGAGGGCCATGGCGGTGAGCGCATGCTGACTGAGGCGATTGCGGCGCTGGGCAGCACCCAGGCCGCGACCAGCACACCAGCAGCTCCACAGCAGCAGCAGGGGCAGCGGGAGCAGCAACGGCAGCGGGGTGCACCCGGGCGGGGTGCAGGGGGGCCAGCAGTGGCTGCAGACGCTGCGCCCCTGCCCACCAGCTTCACTCAGCGCCTGCTGGTGGTGCTGCGCAGCCCGGTGATTGGTGTGATTGCTGCCTGGAGCGCGCGCGAGTGCACACGGCTGGTGGGGGCGATGGCGGCAGCCGTGGGGGAGGAGGCGCCGGCATGGCTGGCGGAGCTCGCAGGCCAGCAGCTCAGCCCTGAGTCATCACCCTGACATGTAACCCCCTGCCAGTTCTGGGACCCAGGGTCGGGGCTGAGCTGAGCTGGGTTGAGCTGCCCAAGCTCTGTACTTGGACTGTAATGCACATGCGCTATGGAGGGATCGGGGTTGACTGCACAGGGGGCGGTGGTTTGGGTTTGCAGCTGTCATGAGGTGTTCTTGGAATTGGGGGGTGCAGGTTGTGATGCATCAGAGCGGTAGGCACGAGCGCAGTGTCCAGTATGTTGTCTACATGGATGCACTGTCGAACAGGATGGATTGAGGAGATGCCGGGTTGCAGTAAGAGAGGAAGAGTTGCAGTCGCGAGCTGTCAACCAGGTCACACGTGCAAACATCGGTGCAAATGAGATAGTATGCTGCTATCTCGCTATCTAGCTGCGATGGCTGCACCCTGATGCTCTCACTCAACCCTCCCATGGCTGCCCGTGGAGGCTGCAGCACCAAGGTCCTCTGAGTGAGCTGCCTCAGGCGTTGCCCTGCACCAGCCATTCGGGCACCTCCTCCCGCACCCCTGCCGCCATCTCCCCCACTAGCCGCGTGCACTCGCGCGCGCTCCAGGCAGCCAGAGCAGGCACCAGCGGGCTGCGCAGCGCCTGCAGCAGGCCCTGTGTGAAGCCAGGCGACTGGGGCATGCTGCCGGCAGCTGTGTTGGCAGTCGTGCCAATGGCCCACCTCCTCCCCTGCCCCTGCCCCTCCTGCTGCTGCAGAGAAAGTGGGCCGGCTGCACCGACGGCCAAGGCCTTATGCATGCAAACATGTATGCGCATCCCAGTCTGCATGCGTGGGTGAATGAAGCGCCCACATGTACAGTCTGCATGGTATCTGTGTTGTTGGGCGTGCACTGTTTATCGTTACAAGCACTCCAAAGCCTTCAGGACATGATCCATCAGCTGGCATCTCGACTCGATAGTCCCAGAGAGAATTCAACGCGCCTTGTCCCATTTTTTCAAGACCCCCCCCCCCTTTTTTCACGAATTACTGATGAAATTTGACATTCACTGCACAAACCTGGAGCACTCTGCGACATGGCCTGGCACAACATGCTACTGCGGCAGGGGTTGATAGGCGGCCCTAAACTCTGGGACATGCTGAAGCAGCCCTTGATGCAGGCTGAGCAGTATGTATCGCCGAACTGTCTAGCAAGGTCTGAGCAAGCTGTGATACAAAATCAGCATTTGGCCAAACTCTGACCACGCTAGAGTTTGGTCAAGGTCTTGATTCAAGGAGATTTAGATCAGAGCTGCATTGCGCTGCTGTATCTTATCTGTATGCAAACATTGACTGGCCCAGAGGGCTGCGAATAGCACTGCAAAGCTGCCTGAATTGCCTTGGAGGCTGCTGGTTGGCAGGACGTGACGATCCAGCTGGATACTGAGCCCCGATGAGCGGATCACGCGCAAGGCAGCAGCGGCTTGACCAGCTGATGAGCGCACGCGTGGCCGATGTTCAAGGTACGGTCGCTGCGCTGCGGCAGGGAGGACTCCATCATGCTTCGCGATGCAGCAAGGACGCACTGCAGCGCCTGGCCACGCAGGTGCGACCTGAAGTTTACACCGTCCTGCAATCATGCATGGCTCTTCACAACGCACACCAATTCACATCCATTTGATGCCCTTACGTCTGCCCAGCGCCCAGCATGCACGCACCTCATCATGTGATTACCTTGGCCTTGGACAATCATGCCCCACCACCATGCGCCTGCACGAATGCCCCTGTGGATGGACCTCCTGCAGGTCGCACAAAGGTTCCAGCAGCTGGGGCTCAGTGCACGAAGCGCACAGCACGAATGGCGGCATGCAGTTCGGCTGGCGGGCTGTGTGAGCGCGCTGCTGCGCTGCCTGGCACCTGTTGCAGCTGGTGCACAGCCACGCCCCCGGGACGTGGCGCTGGTGGAGGCCCTGCTGCATGCACGGGTGCTGGTGGAGTGGTGCTATGCAGTGCAGCGGCTGCAGCCCAAGCACGATGCGTCACAAGACATCAAGTCGTGCACCTGCTGCACGCCCACATCCCCTGCCTGGTCAGCGCTGGTGGTGGTGGGCAGGGCGGGCGCAGGCGGTCAGGGGCGTGCCAGCGTGGCTGTAACAGCGACACGCCTGTACAAGCAGCTGTGCCTGGCAGTGATTGATCTGCAGCTGTGGATGGATACGGCAGAGGCTGGCCAAGGCACCAGCAGCCCCACAGCAGTGGCAACTGCAGCCGTAATGTCATTGAACGACCGTCTGGCGCTGCAGTGCTGCGATGTAGGTGGTCACACATGCGCCAGCAGCTCTGACACATCAGGCCGGCTGCTGTTCAGCATGGCACAAGTGATGCAGCAAGTCGCGAGCACTGCAGCAACTCTGGTGAAGCAGGCATGGCTAGAACGCAAGGACCACGTCCAGCGACATGCCAGGAGCAAGCTGTGCTTTCTGCATGAGGTACGTGTGCATGCGATGGGACGGCATACAAATCAAGTGCAGCTGCTGCAGCTCAAGATCGCCTGTATACTTAGGTGCTATGGTTGATCCTTTGCAACTGGCAACTGGAAACCCTGGGGATAAGCACAACGTCTGCACGATGCATGGACGGCACTGAGCCAAAGGGCCGCTTGCTGCTCACGCAAGAAACCCAGCACATGGCCACATGTCTTGCGTGTATGCTGCAACTCAGGTGCAGCCCGTGCGGGAGCTGTACCGCGCAGTACTGGTGCTCAGCGACGCGATGCAGACGCTGTGCATGCGTGCTGCAGACCATGCTGATCAGACGGCAGCCCGTGATCTGGGCTGCTTTGTCAGCCGTGTATTGTTGAATATTTTAGCGCTAATGCCACCGAGCTGGGCCACGGATGGCAGTTCGCAGAGCAGCTCCGTTTTAGAGTGGACCCGAGAAGTGGCAGACCCTCAGAACTTGCTTCAGTGCATGCTGACTGCCTACCAGTGGTGGCTGCGAGTGGATGCCAGCCTTCGCTACAAACCAACAACATCCGAACAGCAAGCCAGGGCCGTGCTCATGACTGCTGCGCTGAAGTTGTTGCGCTACATTCTGCGCTGCACCCTGCGTTGCGTCAGGGAACACATGGTAAAGCACGGACCTGTTGCTTTGCGTGACTTACGTATGCAGAAGAACAGCTGACCTGTAGCATGTGGCAGCTCACACTGTGCTGTGCTGAACGGCGCTGACCGGCTGCCAGTTGGCTTGTTGCTGACTTGTTGCCAGGTGTACGTGCTGTGCTGTGCTGCACTGCACTACGTTGACCTGCTGCCACCGACTTGGCTGGACCTAATAATAATAATAACACGGCGTATCACAGATGTGTCTGCATGCCGGAGCCTGACAGTCGGCTGGACCTACTGCTGTGGAATAAACGGGCCTGAACAGTTGGCGATGCCCATGATGCATCTGTGCCTGCAGATGGCCGCGGACACATCAGTGGGCCTGCAGCTGCAGATCAGGGATATATGCAGCCGTGCACTCACATCGTACGCAAGCCTCTTGCGCACATCGTCACAGGGTGAGGGCGATTTGGATGATGGAATGCTGGAGATGCAGCTCACTGACTTGGTGGTACTGTTCCATACAGCACCAGCCCTTGTCAACGACACCTGCTTTGGTGTTCAGCTTTGCTCACCAGTGCTCATCATGTGCCTGCGCGAGAAGCCCCCCGAAGGGCAAGGCGAGGACTGGGAAGCACCGCCTGTCCCAGCACCATCCTCGGTCGTGCTGTTGTTGGTGCGCGAGCTGGCAGCCCTGCTGCGACCAGCTGTGTGCTCAAGTGATGCCAGTAGCCCCAGCAGCAGCAGGGGCAGCAGCACGGCACATGCCGCAGCAGCTACAGCGTGGCGGTACCAGCCTGCCCGCTGCGCGCTGGTGGCATCATATGACAGAGCTCGAGTTGGCATACAGCATGCGGCAGGTATGGTGGTGGGGAGTGATGGGATGGTGTTCCTGTGTGCTGCCTATCTTGTACTTGCGCCTTGCAACCAGTGCTTTCCGACTGTGTACTGGCCATGCTGTGCATGGCCCATTTAATCTCTCCCCCTTGGCTGATGTGCCCCACTGCGCAGGGTCTGTGGGCTGTGGTGCAGGCCGCTAGCTGCCTGCCTGAGGCACTCGTCCGGGACAGCTACGCCATGCTGCTGTCTGTGCCCCGGTGGGCTGGCTGGGTGCTTGAGGGGCTGACCCGCCAGCTGGGGAGCCCTGACCAGCCAGCGGCATGCATGCGGGACGCACGTCATGCGGCGTACATGCGCACTGTGTCCAGAGCGCCTGTCAAGCCCTCATCGCCACCACACGAATGGCTGAGTCGTGGTCAGTTTACCAACCAGCACGTGACGGCCCAGCCCCTTCAGCTGCGGGCATGGGCGCCAGCGGCAGCGAAGACTTAGCCGCAGTCCTGGCGGCTATGCGTCACCCTCGCCCCTACCTGGCTGGCAGCCGGCTGTTCTGCCGCCTGGGGTACTTGCGGAGGGGCCTTCAGGACTCTGCACGCCTGAGAGATGTGCTGCCAGCCGCTCTGGCATGGCTGCCGCCGGCTGCATATGATGGGAAGAGCAAAGCCACTGTTCAGATCCTGGTGACTGTGCTGCTGTATGAACCTCTGCAGCTGCCCGTCACCCTGGCTGGCTACTTGGTCGGCAGAGACGAGGGCCGGCTGGATGCCTACATTGGCACCTCATTATTGCCCACGCTGTGTGAGGCGATGGCTGGGGTGCCAGATCTGGACCGGGCAGATGCGGCGCGCGTGCTCACGTGGGCGGCAAGGCATGCACAGGAGGGTGGGGACACTGCAGAGCTGCGGTTCGTACGGGACGCCTTGGCAAAAGGTGGTGCTCTGATGCGTGGAGGGCCTGGGACACATTTCTGGGATCAGGAGGAACAGGGCCGGGCGCAAGGTCGGAAGCAGGAATCTCGAACAGCAGCTGCCTCACTGTCGCCAGGCTTCACGCAGGGCCTGCTGCAGGCGCTGCGCAGCCCGCTGGTGCCTGCTCTGGCTGCCTGGAGCGCGCGTGAGTGCACACGGCTGGTGAGGGAGCTGGCAGCAGCGGTGGGGGAGGAGGTGCCGGCATGGCTGGGGCAGGGCAGCGCCTGAGGCAGCTCGCTTTGTGGACCTGAGTGCCGCAGCGCTGGCTGCGAGCCATGGGAGCCCCCACTGGCAACCTTGGGAGGGCTGTGAGAGAGCATCAGGGTCCAGCAGCT
>BDCZ01000296.1:0-40357 GCA_001662365.1 Chlamydomonas applanata | reverse complement strand
GTGGGGGGGGGGGGGGGGGGGCGCTTTTGAGCTTCAGGCGTTATGGCTTGTGTAGAGACTTGCTCATGGCTCCAGGGCGGGTGGGCACGCTGCCAGACAACATAATGGCTCTGTGGCTGCATCTGGGCTTTTGGCACATACCGGATATACGGGGTGCTGCTTGTGCTGTGTAAATGTGCAGCGCCCATGACGCAGGCTGCGCAGTACGCGATAGGTTGTAATGCAAAATCAGCTTTTGGTCCAAATTTGCCTACACTAGGGTTAGGTCGGAGTCTTGAACTCAGGGGATCAGTTCATTGCTGCATCGTGCTGCTGCAACTGACATTAGCACTGCGACTGCCTGCCTGCCAGCCACATCATGCAGTGCCACGTGCCAGAAGAGTCTGCTCGAACCAGATAGAATGTGCAGCAAGGCAAGGTGAAGGCTAGGGAGGGGGCACGCATTGGCAGCTACTAGCCAATCGGCATCACGCAAGGTCCTGAGAGTACAGATCGCATCAAGACACAGCAGGAGCAGTACAGCAACATAGCAGTACACGTAGCAGTACATAAACATAGACGGGGGAGCAGTACATCCACAGACATTGTGCAGCGCCATTGGGTGCAGGGTGCGTCCATGCCACCATGATGTGCATCCATGCATGATGATCGAGTTTCACCACACACCTGCGTGGCCAGGCGCTGCAGTGCGTCCTTGCTGCTTCGCGAAGCACCATGGAGCCCACCCTGCCGCAACGCAGCGACCGTGCCTTGGGCATCTGCCACGCATGCGTGCATTAGCTGGTCAAGCCGCTCTGCCTTGCATGTGATCCGCTCATTGGGGCTCAGTGCCCAGTTGGCTTGTCACATCCTTCCAGCCACCCGCGTCCGACGATTCCAAGCCGCTTCGCATCCTATTAAGTGGCCTCTGGGCCGTTCAAGCAAATTATTCAGTTTCTTCAACTCGACTGATCAAAACCTTCACTATGTATAAGCCCACGTGTGGTCAAAGTTTGACCAAGGAGGATTGCCCCCCACACCTGACTCACAGAAGGGTAGGAGGGCGTTGTTGCAATGGGGGGTGGCATCTTCCTTTGCGCATCACATACGGTAGATATCATGGCCCAGCATGCAGCTGCATGCACTTGCCTTGACACCTGGCACTGGCACGGCATCCATTGCCCATCGGCATACTGTGTTTCAATGCGCCCTCTTGCCCCCACCAGTCCCATGGCCATCATCGGCACCCTGCTGCCCCTGTGCACGCCGTGATGCTGGGGACAGCACCAGCCGGTGGCCCACAAGCACTGCACGGGCGGAAGGCAGCAGCACGTGCCTGCGATTTGCTGCATTCAGCTCAAACGGGTCCACCAGGAGCGCGCGGCAGCGCGAGGCGCCCATGCGTGCCGTCACCTCCTCAAACGCTTGTGACACGTGGTGGTGGGCGCCGCTGTGGCCGCCGCCGTGACTGGCGGCGGGCACATGACCTGGATCATGCCCCACGCCATGCCCAGTGAGCCCACCTTCCACCGACCTGGATGTCGCCCCACCAACCTGTACTGCCCCCGTGGCTTCAGGCAAGGCTCCGCGCATGTGCCGGCCACCGCCGCCACCTCTGCCCCCTGCCGCCGTGCCTGCAGCCCCACCTGCCCCACCTGCCACTGCACCACTTGCACCTTCTGCTGCCTGCAGCCCCCCACCGCCATGGCGTCCCAGGCGGCTGCGTCCAAGGTCCACCCCAACCACTGGGTGACCCAGGTACAGCACCGGCACGTCAGCAAAGCGTGCTAGCTCAGCCGCCAGCTGCCCCAGCCCCACCCCAACTGCCACATCGGCCAGAGACCAGCCATGCTGCGCTGACGGCGCCGTGCCTGCACCACCCCCTGCTGCGGCCCCTGCCTCCCCTCCTGCAGCGCCTGATGTGCCGGTGGTGGTAGTACTGCTACTACTACTGCTACTGCTACTGCTGCTCCTACCACTGGTACTGCTGGGAGGGCTGAGGCGCAGGCCCTTGCCAGCCGGACCCTCCGCGGGGAGGAAGGCAGTGTTGTGAGGCCCAGGCACCAGGAGAGCGGCTGCGGCAGTTGAATTGTTGGCACTGGCTGTGGTGCGCAGCCAATGGTGGAACTCGGGCAGGGCCAGGGCGTGCAGGTCTGCAGGCATGGGACGGGGCAGGCTGCAGAATGATCAGGTAGCATGTAGCGGCATAGGAGCTGTGCCGCTTGTAGCGCAGGCGGCAAATGGAGAAGCAGCATGGGTTGTGTGGGAGCTGTACCGCTTGGTACGAGCACAAAGCGTGGCAGGGCATGTGCAGGGAACAGAAGGGTCATGCTCTGCTGTACCGTGCTGGGGTAGGGATGTCAGCAACAACGCGTGATGCTGGGCAAACAGAGGGCACACCCTGCCATGACCCACCATGCGTACAGGCCGCGTCCCACACATGCGGCAACGACACCATGACACGGTGCTGACGCCACAGTGCATCACGCCCGTCCCCTGGCGCTGCCCCGACACGGCGGCCCTCCCCCATCGCTGCCCCTGGCTGGGCGCTGTGTGCGTGCCGCACACTCCTGCCGTGGTGTTTAGAGGCCAAATCAGGAGCTGGCAGGTCGCGGGCTGCCTGCGGTATTGGTCGAGCTCGGCCTCTTGTCAAGCTCCAGTGCTGTAGCATCCGATGCTCTAGCGGTTGCACCCCATCAGCCCCAGTTGTACCACTGGCCCCCACTGCTCCCTCCAGCTCCACATCGCCATCTGCTTCGCCCTCTCCCCCAGCACCTGCCTCAGCCCCTCCCCCTCCCCCTGCCACGTCCTCCCCCTGCCCCACACGTGGCCAGCCACGTGACCATCCACCAAGCAGCTCCCCCTCAAACTCCCCAGCAGGCCCAAGGCCTGGGGTTGCAACACCACCACCACCACCACCACCATGACGGCTGCCATCACCTGGCAACCAGCCTGCAGCACCAGCCGCAGCCGCTGCCCCATTGCCTGTCCCAGCTGCTGCCCTTGAGTCGCTCCAAGCAAGGTATGGAATGCCCAGGGGTGCTAAGTGAGGGGCGCCTGTGAAGATGGGTGGGCTGCAGTGCTCAGCGGCTGGGCGGCTGCGGTCGGTTGCTCCACCTGTATGCAGCCAGGCCGCCTCGCAGGGCACGTCGGGCAGCACAGGCGTGCGGTGCGCGAGCAGTGCGACCTGTGGGGGGCCCGGAAAGCGGGCATAAGGTGTGGAAGGGTGAGGGAACGGGGTGCTGGTTCTAAGCTAAGGGATCCTGGTGGCTTGAGGTTAGGCCTGCGTGTTGCGCGGCAGGTGAAGAGAGGCAGGCAGGCAGACGACAACGACTGCCGCCGGCAAAAGGCAGTAGGTTAGTCGGTCAGCAAGTCAGTCTGCCAGCCAGCAAGTCAGTCACTGACTCAAACAGCTCAAGTGGCTGGGACTGACCTGGATGAGGGCGTACAGCAGCATGTTGAGCTCTGTCACGTTGCGCGTGCGTGACAGGTCCAGAGCAGGTGACAGGGCCAGCACACGCACCGCGGGCGGGCCCATGACGTACGGGGTCTGCCCCGACAGCCCGCGCAGCGAAGCACCGAGCGCCCAGTCGTACCGCCCGGTGTACTGCAGCAGGACAGACAGCATCACAAGCAGACCAGGCAGGTGTGCACACAGAGGGGGAACAGTGACGCATCGTTGCTGATGCCGTGCTCGTGCTGCATCAGCTCTCCAGCACGCCTTCCCCGCCACAGTCCATAAACTCCACCCCGTACTGCGCACAAGTACAAGTCCATTACTGCCAGCTCACACTGTACTGCCAGCTCACACTGTACTGCCAGCTTACATATACTGCCTGATCGCTCTGTACCACCAGCCCACACTGTACTGCTACCTTGCGCAGCGTCATCTTGGAGTAGCCCGCGTCGTTCATGTGCCACGCATGCACGTGTGCGCCCACCCACGGTGACGGCTGGGGTGCTGCAGGGCCCAGCCACTGGCCTAGCCTCCAGGCCGCCATGCCCGACACGAACCATGAGGGAGCCTGTGCATACACCTCCTGCACATCACGGTGCCATGTTGTTGTGCTGTGTCGATGTTATATATCGACACAGTCGACATATAACTGTGTCGATATAACGTCGAAACAGTTATATATGTCGACGTTATATATGTCGACATATATAACTGTTGATATATATGTCGACATATATATCAACAGTTGATGTATACGTTGGCCGCATACATCAACTGTTGCATGTGGCCAACGGTGCCACATGCAACAGTTGAGAGGGCAGGCATGCGTGGGATGCTCATGGCCATCCGTCACTGAATGACTCTCATCCATCTGTGCGTATGGCGTCGTGCAGGGCTGTGTTGAACACACAACGGTACAGGGCCTTGTTGTTGATAACAAAAGGGTGTTTGCATGGCAGCTAGCTGGAGCCAGGCACCCGCTTGCCTTCGTCCATGCACTCACCAAGGACTCTCAAGGACATGCATGTTCTGTCGCTACATACACTCACCATTGGGCCGCCTGCCCCATCCTGGTATGTGCCCACGTGTCCCGCCCGTGCTGCCGCCACACCCGCCTCCACCCCAGGTGCCCCACCAGGCGGCAGTGGCCGCTGCTCTGCCCACCACCCACACCGGTCCACAGCTGATGAGTCAGCTTTCCTGCTGCTGCTGAGCTGGCGATGTGCATGGGTGTCATTCGTGGTCTGCATGCAGTCGCCGCGCAGCTGCTGGTGGAATGCATGGCTGTAGGTGCCGGGTGGGCCTGCTGGGAACATGCTGCAGGCAGATGGGTGGTAGGTGCACATGGGGCGGGCTCAAAAGGAATTTCACGAGGGATCCAGGCACATGCAGGGCTGCAAGGGCAGAGTTATTGGCCATCGACACCAACATGGGCCATGCAACGGTGCTCAGCTGGATGGGTATAATGTATAAGCAGGGAGCTTCATGCAGGCAAGCAACCTGTGGCCATAGCAACGATTCCGAAGCGCGAAGGGCACCCATCCTGCTGACTCCGAGGATCGCACCCGTACTGTTATGGCCATCCCTACGGGCACCACTATCACAGGTCACTCACGGTCCACCCAGCTCTTCGGGGTAGCCCCACGCCAGGTTAGGCACGCTCAGGTTGCCTAGCGGGGACGTGAACACGGCATGGTTGGATCCCAGCGCAGCCTCCCAAGACGGCGGCAGCCAGCCTGGCGCGGGGCGCAGCTGCGAGGCAGCCACGTGATTGCGCAGCGGTGCAGTGCGGGCACGAGGTCAAGACAACGAGTAGCAAGCAGCAGCCAGCTGCTTTGAGGAACCGGTGCCATGGCAATAAGGTGGGCAGCAGCGCCGGAGCATGGGCAAGCACAGCGCTGGGCAGCGCACTGGCTGGGGGCTCGCCTGAACAGTGCAAGGCGCTGGTGCAGCACAGGCTGCAGCATGCTGCATATACACAAAGCAGTAAAAGGCAGCGGTACAAGCAGGGAGCAATACAGGCAGGTTGCGGTACAGTACCGCACCTGGACCTTGGGGAAGCGCACGGCCTCACTGGCCAGACCTCCCACTGCTGCCATCGCCGACTGATGATCCACCACCTTCTCTTGCCGTGCCCCTGCCACATCAGCATGACCCGCCGCCCGTGATGCCCCTGCACCTGCGACTGCGTCTTCCTGAGGCCGCTGCACACTCGCACTGCCTCGCAGCTGCCCTGGCACAGGCCATGTTGAGTTCCAGGCCGAGGACTTGCACACGAGCAGCGCCCACATGTGCACCGGCCGGCTAACTGCCGCGGTGATGAGCGCGTCATACAGGTACGACTGCGGTACGCGTTCATGCAACACAGGAGGTAAGAACCGCAATTCAGTACGGGCGTCCGCGGCACATCCCTCACTGTGCCGCTACTGGCGCCATCTGTTCTGCGCCACAATATGGGTGCATCCCTGCCAGTGTTATGCCCACTTACCTGCCTCACTGCCTGATCACACTCTGTGCACCATGAGCCGCACGACTGGTGACAAGCGAGGCACACTCGTCACATCTGGTCAAACGTGAGGCGCACACACGTCACACCTGGTCAAACACGAGGCACACACACGTCACACCTGGTCAAACGTGAGGCAGAGCTTGTCATGCTCAGGTGTCATGACGCCCTGCGAGTACAGGAACTCGAAACCGTCGTCCATCCACCTGTGGGGCAGTACAGCAGTACAGCAGTACTGCAGGCATGATGCCGGGAGCAGCTTGGCATGTGCACTCCGTCTGCCATCTGCCGGGACAGCCCATGGCCCTCACAAAGCCGCTGCCTAGCAACGAGCAACGTCCGCAGCTGTAAGATGTCAAGCAGACCTGCGCCGTGTGCCCTTGCACTGGAGCGCGTGCCACAGTCCTGTTTATCTTAAGGACTACAGCTCGTGCATTACCACTGTGCGCGTGAGGCAGCTGTTTGAACTCTTCAAGTAGCTGCCTCACGCGTCCAATGGTGATGTGGATGCTTACATTCAAATCTACGAGAGGATGAGGCACGATGGGTACCGACAGTTGTATACTTTACAGGTACCCAGGTACGGCGCACGCCCAGGTCATAAATCAGCAAAAGGGAATACGGTACGAGCAAGTATGAATGGGGTGTGTTGGAATATGAATGGAGCAAAGGAGCTGCTCACCTCAGCGGCGTCTCAGCTGCATGCTTAAACACCCAGGCCACAGGCCCGTTGGGCGCAGCGTTCTGAACGTACACAAAGCCTGGACGAGAGGGGTGCGCGCAGCACAGTCAGTACAATACAGCACAGCACAGTACAGTACAGTACAGTACAGTACAGTACAGTACAGTACAGTACAGTACAGTACAGTGTGCTGTACAAAGTGTGCTGTAATATGGTTTAGCACAGACTGAGTGCAGCACAGCACAATAGAGTGGGGACGGTGCGGTGCCTAGCAGAGGGTAAGCATGCCAGCCCTGGCGTGGATACCTTCAACCAACCAGGCACCCGGCCGTCATAGCACAGTCAGTTGGAAGCTGCCCTGCTCATTCCGTTGGATGTTGTGCTGTTGGTTGTTGATTGGATGCTAGTCGCTGCACGGCCTGGTGTGCATGCCGCACCTGCGTTGCAGTTTGCGGGCGTGCCCTCCGCCATGCACATCATGTGTATACCTGAGAGGGGAGGTGCCTTGAGGTGCACGTACGGGTCCCTGCAGGACACATGTCAGGTACACATGTGTAAATACTATGCATAAGATGTGGTACATCCTGCGGTATATCTTGATACTTGCGCATGTAGCCCAGAAGCAGCGTTCAGAAGGAAGCCTCAGCATCCCCTCAGAGCTGCACAACTCCGCAGTCACAGAAATGTGCCTGCACTGCCGCTGCGCTGCAGTGTGCTGCTGTGTGATGCCTACCTGAACATGAGTGAACATGTACATGACCATGTACCTGAACATGATGAAATCGTTGTCCAGGGTCATGATGTTGTGGCCAGCACGCAGCACGCGCGCAATCACACGCCAGTGCAGGTGCCACAAGAGGTACACTGAGTCTGGAGAAAGGGGATGGGCGTTGAAATATGAAAGTCCAGGGTTCAGATTCCAAGGCGCAGGTTTCAAGATGCAAGGGTTATGCTGAGTGCATCTGGTGTGGAGGGAAGGGACCAGGTGAAACCAGCAAGTTGAAGAGAGAGGTGCCGCAAGTCTGTGGGCAAAAGAGCAAGATGACTGCCGTACAGTAGGGGATGAGCGGGCCCATGCAAAACACACATGTCAAGCACATATCGTCTTCTAGATGATGGGCTCTGGCAAGCAGATGAATCTGTGAAACGCCGTGTTATTGTTTTTTATTAAGCACACATCGCAACCACCGACCCCCAAGCTGAGCCTCACCATCCCCTCGCCCTGCACACGCCCATCCCCTTGCCCTACACATTGCCCATGTGTGCACCTCATGGGCACTGCAGCCGCTACGCACCAAATGCACCCTGCCGGATGGGCGATGAGTCCCATGCACAGCTCAGCCCTGGCGCCACAGCTGTGAGCTCCGTGCATGTGCGCTCATGGCGCACGAGCACGATAAAGTGGGCAAATCCAAGAAATCTCAGCTCACGCCACAGCTGAAGTGCTGCATCTGCCCAGACCGCGCGGTCGCCTCCAAAATGTGTTAGTATGAGCTGCATGGGGTGTTGTGACACAAGCACATGGTGATCTCTGATTCGAGACTTTGGAGATGGACGTGATAAGGTCCAGACCATGAGAACCTGAACCCGGTGGCATGCTGTTGCACAATTAGGCGGCAGGCATGGCATGAGTTTGCCAGGCTCATGCATGAGGTGAGCGGCCATCACTCTGGGCACAGCAGGGCTGCATTGAGTGCCATGTGATGGCACGGGGCATGGCTCCTCCTCACCTCCTTCCTGTAGGCAACATGCTCCAGCATGGCATGCAGCCCCTCGCCTGTCCATGTGGCGCAGGTCAACAGGTGCCATGTGAGTGTGCATGGTCACGACGCTCAGCAACAATGTGCATGGCGTCCATGACAAAGATGGGCATGCTGCTGTACAGGGTTCTTCCTGTTAGGGTGCAACGTTCGCATCTGTCTACACAAGTCGGACAGGGTCAATAAGAGCCGTTCATGTCTTCAGGCTGCAAGGTGCGCGCACTTGTGACGATGTCGCCTGCCCATGTCTTCACTCTGCCCAGCGAGCAGTACCCTGATTCTTCACATGCCCGAGTTTGCGACGAGCTGTTTCTTTGACGTCTGTCAAGGCCCAGTGCTGGCGGGGTACATGGTATACATAAGGCCAGCAGCAAGATTAATCCAGCTTTGTGGGACGCCCAGCCTGCTGGGAACATCAGAGAAGACCTACATTCGTATCCTTGCAGCAGACAAGATTGACTTCGAAAACGATGAAGCAGTAGTCGCGCATGTTCACAAACACACTTGATCGATGCACTACATGCAGTACACCTAATCACTGCCAGATGCGCCCATGCATCCTTGCCGTATACCGCCTTCAGTCAACAGTGCCGCCGGCGTGCATTCCTACTGCGCCCGATGCCCGTGCTTTGCCATCACGGCATCAGTTGCACATGGGCACTGGTCGGAGAGCGCACTGACCACTAGCACCACCACCGCCACCCCTGCTGCTCACTATCGGCCCATCGCCAAGCCATGAACTCGCAGCCCATCCCCACATGCTCAGCTGCCTGCCACCAGCACGCGCAGATCGCCCATCAGCCGGCGCGAGGCGCCTGCACCCCACTCGGCCAGCACAGGCCACAGCGGGGTGGTAGAAATGAGCAGGAACGGAGGGTCATCCGTGCTGATGCTCCGAGCCCCTCGCAACGGGGGCCGGTCCCCACGTGCATCTCTCACTGGTCGAGGCTTGACCTCTTTGAGTGTCAGGACGGCCATCGATGTAAGCAACACATCCCATATGTCAGTAGAGTAAGCTGTCGCCTCCAGTATTGGCAACAGCTGCTGCCCGATGACCTTGCGGGTCTGGCTGGACAGCTTGCCGCGTGCCTCCAGCCCATCCAGCAGTGAATGTAGCTCAGTCACCAGCCAAGGGGCGGCATCCTGGGCAGTCAGGCCCCCACGGGCGGTGCCCAGCCATGCCGCCAGGCGCACAGGCAGCAGCAGGGGCAGCAGCCACAGGGCGTGGTCTGCCTCGCTGCTGCTGAGCAGCTTCATGACGCTGAGTGGCAGCATCACAACTGCATCCGCCACGGTTTGCAGCACCTCGCCACACAGCAGCGGGAGCAGCTGTGTGCAGCACAGCAGCAGCCCCACCTCGCCACCAGCAGCCGCCGCCGCCACTCCGGGCTGCGATGCAGCCAGCACCATGCTGCGCACCTCCTCTGCACCCCTCGCCTGCTTCTGCAACCCAGACCCCTGCACCAGCAGCCGCAGGAGTGCGCGCATGGCTGCAAACAGCTGCTGGCTTGCGTGCAGCAGCACGCCGCGTGCATGCTGAGCTTGGTAACTCCTACGCCCGTCCGGCCAATGATCCAGTAGGCGGCGGACCCAGCTGCTGGCCTGCATGACTGACGAGTGCAGCTGTAGCCCGTTGAGCCAGTCCCGTGGCAGAGGCGCTAGGCTTTCGTTCGCGCGGATAAGGCTGGTTGCCAGCTGCGCCCACGGGCACGGTTGTGGAGAAAAGCAAAAGTGAGTGATGCATATGCGGCACAGCAGGCAGGAAGGAGATCACGAGGCCAGTGCGCAGCCATGCAGCGTTGATGCAAACCCACACCAGCAGCCAGCATGCACCACAGCACTGCAGGTGTGTACTCGTGCTAGGCACCGCACCTGCGCCACTGCGGGCACCACACAGAAGCGCTGCAGCGCCGTGCACCATACGGCATGCGTCACTGCCAGCGGGCCCTGATCCGGCGCACCCAGCGGCTGCAACAAAGCACCTTGCAGGGCCTGGATGCCACTGAGGATGGTGTACAGCTGCTGCAGGCCGCTGTCAAGCTTCAGGGCCACACGACCCCGGCTGCCCGCCACTGCCACCAGCACCATCCAGCCCGTCCCAATCGCTGCTGCCGCGTCTGCCGGTCGCCCGTCCAGCGCGTGCAGCAGGTGGCCCCCTGCTGCTGCCACCGCCTGCATGCGGCTCAGCAGTGAGCTGAGGACCTGGACCAGCCCTGTGGACATGCGCTGCAGCACTGACAGCTCCGCACGGCTTGGGCCACTGCCCTCCTTTAGTTCCTCGCACTGCCGCGCCTTCCTGACCCCAAGAGCTGCCACCACAAATGCTGCTGCCAGCACAGGCTTGGGTGGCAGCACGGTGCGCAATAGCCTGTCCGCATGGCTGCCTGTGCTGCCCGTGAAAGCGGCACTGGAAAAGGCGCCATGAGATGTGAGGATGTCTGGCATGCAAAGCGCCTCGGTTGCATCCTCCAGAACCTCTGTGAGGTTGTTGAATGCTGCATGTGCACGTGCAGGCAAAACAAGCTCTTGGCAGGTCTTATCGCAGCACATGCACACGGACATGGCCACCTGCAGCAGGGCAGCACTCACATTCTTTAAGCAACGGAACATCGGTGAAGAGCATGAAGGACTGTGACGCTGCGAGCACCAGCAAATCCAGCGATGCCTCCAATGCAGGCAGCGCCTCTGGAGGTGGACTGGGACATTCAGCATCAGGCCCGCTGGCAGCTGCTGCAACTGGTGCTCCCGCCTGGCCGCCGGGGCCCTCACACACACCCCAGCACAGCTGATGGAGCGCTGACCTAGCTTGTGGGTGTTGTGTGAGCATGCCGAGCACCATAGTACATGTATTGAATGAATTGTCTTGATAGCTGAGGTCACCCCTTGCTTGCTGCAGCCAGTGCCCAGTGCGCAGGCATTGTGCGATCAGGGCCCATATCTGCCCTGGGGTGAAGGTGGGTCGCCTGCTGCTGCTGCTGTGCGTGTCGCCGCCTGCACCCGGAATGAGGCAGGTATTCAGCACATGCATGGCCTGAGTGACGGCATGCATGTGAGCTTCACTTGAGGCGTCACACCACTGGCTGAAGCTGCCAGTCCCCCCCTGCTGGTCGTGCACGACGCGCAGGAGGGATGAATCCAGCAACGTCGTGGCAGCAGCTGTGGCGTGCAGGGCTTCATACCATGAGCCAGCAGCGGGCAGCGCCATCCAGCTACCCGGCAGGCCATGCGCCCACAGGCAAGCCGGCAAACCTCCAGCAGCAAGTGTTTCCTTGGACAGGGTGTGAGCGGATGCGTTGGCAAATGCAAACAGCGCCGGCAGCAGCTGTGTCACGCGTGACCCCTGCGCAGGTTTTTGCCAGGCTGGCCACGCCGTGCTGCGCCCCCACAGCATCTGCATCGACAGCTGGCTCTGCAGCCGCTGCACCCGTGCGTCTAGCGCCCTCGCGGCACTGGTGCCTGCCGTGCTGCCCCCTGCCACTGCCGCAGCGCGCTCCAGCCACAACCACAGCCGCGACACCAGTGCCAGCTGGGCGCGCCACAGGGCACCGAGTGCGTGTGACACCGTGACACGGTGTGGGTTGGGGGCAGCTGCTGCAGCTGCAGCGCCTGGCCCACTGCTGCTGCCTGCGCCGCTGCTAGTGCTAGAACTGGTGCCTGCACTGCTGCCGGGCCCCACGCTGGCCCCTCCAGTGTTGGCGGTGGTAGTGGAGCTGGGCTGGGGCGACCCCTCTTGCTCGTGCACGCGGCGAGGTGGGAACGGCACCAGCCGCACCCAGGCAGGTGCGTCCGGCCTGCAGCACTGGCAGCCGTCCTGCACCGCTCCCTGCGCTCGGTCGTGCACGGGGGTGACCCGCTGCACTGCTGCACACAGCTCATGCAGCACCTGGTGCTGCAGCAGGCCCTCCACCAGCACCACCTCCCAGGCCTGAGGCATCGCACTGACACTGCTAGCACTGCTGCTGCTGGCGCCGCTGCTGCTCTCGCTGCCTGTGTGCCGCAGGCAGCCCACCAGTGCCAGTGCACAGCGCGTGAGGCGAGCCATGTGGGCAAACTCGTGCGGCTGTACCTGCCCATGCACCGCCCCAACTGCTTCCAGGCTGCGCGCCAGCTGCGCGTATAACCAGCGGCACGCACGTTGTGGCTTGAGATTGGGTGCGAAATTGCCTTGCCTTGATCATGCGCGGTGGACGTGGTGCATGGCGGAGGCAGCCACCATGCACCACGGCCGCAATCAGGGTTAGATGTGCGTATGACCATAAGAAGTGCATCACCTGCGAGGCTACGCCGTGCATTGCTGCATCCTGTACTGCGTCGAGGTCCTCGCCTCGCAAGCATTCGACGACACGCTTCGTGTCTGACTCAACCTTCACAAGCTGCTGCTTTATGCGCTCTATGCGAGGCGGCATCCTGGATTCTGATCTTGTGGTTGACTTGTTGCGTGGTTATCTGGCAGAAAACGGTGAGGGCAAGCTGTGCGCTGACCTGTAAGAACCGCCTCCGTTTAGCCTACCCGAATATGTAACAGTAGTACCATATCATTAAGCTGCATGGCATGTAATGTTACATGGCATGTATAGGACGCTGCACTGTACATCAGGCATGCTTTTACATGCGGCTTCTGAGGAACATTATCAGGATCAGGGTTCAGCAAAACCCTCAAACCCGCTCAAGCCGTGCTGGTAGAGACCCCTCGTGGCTACATATGGCCCGCTGCTCTGTCTAGCTGCGTCCAGGCTTGCAGGCAAACACATGATCGATGCAGTACATGCAGTACACCTACCAATGCCCGCGATGCATCCCTGCCGCACCCAGGCCCAGTCGGACTTGCTTGCATGACCGCAGCTGGGAGTTGCAACACAGCCAAGTGCTGCCCCTAACACTGGACGAGCCATACGATTGTTGTAGCCATGTAGGGTTAGCACCTCAATGCTGCAGGCATTGCGTGTTGCCATGGCAGCACGCTGCCTGCCGATGATGTAGCTGCCACCATTACACTGATGAATACAGCCGCTACCCATCACCAGAGTGTAGAGATCGCAATTGTTATAACAATGCATTAACCCAATGATGATCGCGCACGTGTCCGTCGCATGTTGCTAGCTGTTGTACAGCCCTCATTAGAGCTGATTGCGTCTTGACATCAACCGCCAGCTTGCCCCCTGTGGCTTCTGGGATCTAGCAGCTCGTTAGTCATGTGTATTGGGCTATTGACCTGCATCCAAGACAGCGGCTGCAACTGCGACCATTGCAGCTGCCTGCACCTCCTCAAGCAGGGTGCACACATACACGATGATATTTGCAAGAGCGGCCGGCTGTGCCCGCCGCGGCTTTGATGCTGCACCAACGCTTGCTGCAGCGGCCATAGCAGCAACTGCTGCGGGCCCTGTCCCACCCTCTGGTGAAACGAGTGACGCTGCGCGTGGGGCGGATCCGAATGGTCCAGCAGCAGCGGATGAAGTGGCTGGAGAAGTGGTGAGTGAACCCAGTAGGACATCAGCCGAAGAGGAGCCCACGCGGCTGTCGATCCAAAGTACAAATGCAGGCTTCCTTGCACGCCACACGTAGGCCAGCTCTGCAGGCGGCCACAGCACGATATCAGGCAAGCAGGGGCAGCGGGTAGGTAGTCCGGCCGTAGTGCTGGGTGTGGATGGTGTGATGAATCAGGAGTGAGGATCCACGGGGAACATGGTGCAGGTGTGTGTAACCGCACATGACGACTTCAAGCGGCCGCATGTTTGCGAGCCTGCCACTGACATACTCGATGCCTCATGCCCCATGCGTGCACCATGCACACCAGCGCAGGCGCCCGTCTCCACGTCATATCGTTCGCTGGGCCGCACCCCTCCAGCCGCAGTCCACACTCACCTTCCGCACTCCCACGCGCAGCGCCAGGCACATCAGCACTTTGGTGGGGTGTGCCATACCCCTTGGTGGCCAGCAGCACTACCAGCTTGGCTTCCTTCAAGGGGGGACTGGGGCACGCGGTAGCACCGGTGCCGCCACTGCTGCGCGCGCTGCACGGCAGCAGGTGGGATGGGGATGACAGTAGAGCGCGGTCAAACAGCAGTGGCCAGTCCTCTCCTGCCGCATGTGAATCTCCTGCAAGCCTCTTGAACCTTGACCCTGCTGCTAGCACACGCACCTTTGGCTTGGGCTGGGCTGACACACAGGATCATCTCTGTGCACCAATGCAACATGCAAGCCCCTGCATCCAGTCACCCACCTGCCAGCCATGTCCAGCTGCTCACTATCCTCGTCACTTCTCTCAGGACCATCAGGCTGTACTGTGTGACCTAGCGCACGCAGTGCACCCCTCAGGGCGGCTGCCACACCGCTCGCCTCCTCCTCTCTGTGCACGGCCATGCACGTGGACATGTTGGTGGGTGTACAGGCCAGCGGGGTGTGCTAAGGGCGTGCAGCTGTGCAGCAGCAAGGGTGATCACTGAGTTGGTTGGCATGGCCCTGGTTACAGCCGTGCCTGACGTTACGCACCTGCAGACCCAAACCTTGCATGCAACGTGTGTCGACAGGTTCATTCTTACAGCAAATGCAAAACTCCTTTGATCACAGGTGGATTGAGTGAGCCCAGGCCGCCACCCATTTCCCCCCTGTTTCCCCAAGCCAGACACCTCAACCACCTCACCGGTAAGACAGGTAGATGTCAGTGCCCAGAGGGGCATGGACAGACGTGTAGCTCTTAAGGGGTGATCCTGGCAGTGACCACATGCGGCCACTAGGGGACCGTGGCATGGATGTGTGACACCGTGGCCTTGACCGCGCCATCTGCCGTCCGAAACCGCGGCCGCTACTGCCGTTGATGTCAATGCTACTGCCAGCTGTACTGCTGCCAGCTGCGGTGGCAGCAATAGCTGTACTGCCTGCCGCTGCTGCCATCATTGAGTTGCCCCAGTCACTTATGCTGATGTCGCGGCAGTTGGATGTACTGCCTGGAGCAGTGGCGGTACTACCAGCGGTACAGATGTTACTGCCACCAACCGCTGTCTCAGCTTCAATAGCCTCCACAGCCTTCTTATGAAAGCTCTTTGAGCTCTTCTTGCCCCAGATGTACTCTGCCCAGGACAGCCGGTTGCTTGGGCTGCTGCCATCCCCACTTGCTGTGAGTGTTGCCCTCAGGCCACTCCCTTCCATGCTTGTGAAGCTGGATGCCGTAGAGGAAATGGGTGAGTGGGGCGCAGACCCCACAGGAGTGGCAGGCCTGCTGTTGCTGATGGTCATGGGCAGGGACTTCGTGTGCACTAATGCTGCCGACGAGCTTGAGGGGGGTTGGGGCGGTGGCGAGGGCTGCAGGCGCAGCGGTGGCGACGGGGGTGGTGACGGCGGTGGTGAGGGCCGCTTCCAGGCCGCTTGCAGGGTGCTGGCTGCATCAGCAGAGCTGGTGGGTTGTTCAGCCAGGTCGCTTGCACATGAGGTGCGCTCAGGGCTGCTGAGAAGTTGAACGCTCCGTGATAATCCGGCAGTGGCCATTTGGGCCAGGAGGTCAGCCTGGGCGAGGCTGCCCATTGTCAAGCTCGTTGTGGGGGCTGGTGCAGAAACGCTGGGGTGGATCTTTGAGCCCTGGCTGTTTTGTGGACCTGCAGGGATGGCAGCTGCAGCTGAATCTGCAGCTGTAGGTGCTGTGGGTGTGGGAGCAGTGGGAGAGGCAGATGCGGGGGGTGGTGTGAATGTGCCGGATGCACTAGCCCCAGCGCCTAGCAGAGGTGCTGATGTGGATGGGTGGGACTGCTGCTGTGCTGCTCCTGCTGCTGGCGTCGCAGCTGTTGCTGCATCAGGCACGGGTGGAGCCGCTAGGGCGGCTGCCTGTGCAGCGAACAGCTGGCTGAGGCGGCCGGACAGGGGAGAGGGTGGGCGTGCAGACCCTGCTCCAGCTGGGGGCCTGGGGGTTGCAGAGCTCTGTGGCACGGGGGCTGGGTTGAATGGCGCCTGTTGCTCATCGGGAGGTCTTTGCGTGGGGTATCCAGCAGTTGTACTGTATTGTGTGGGCGCTGCAGCTGTTGCGCGGTTGTGTGTTGGTGCAACAGCTGTCGTGCTGGTTTGTGTGCCGTCCAGCAAGCAAATGCACGCTGGCACTGGTGATGTGTTGGCCTGATGTGCCTTGTCTGCTGAGGCGGGCGCTGCGGCACTGCTGCCTGCGCCACCAGTGCTGCCATGCCCAGTCAGCAGGCCGGCTTCGAGTGCATCACTCATGGATTGGCTGCTGGAGTACACCGCCACGCTTGAGAAGCGGACACGTGATGCCGTACGCTTGGGCACAGCCCTTGCACTCCAGCTGTTGTTGGAGGCTGTATCCCTGGATTCCTCGCTGACTGTAGCCGGTTCTGGCCCTGTGTTGCTCCCCGCGCGTTCCTGATCAGGCACTGAGGTGGGTGCAGCGGCTGCAGCAGCTCCAGCCCAATGAACAGAGCCGGCAGCGGGTGTTGGACTAAACAGCGCCTTGAGGAACTCTGCATGGGAGAAGGCAGGACCAAAGGCGGGGCCGGCCACGCTTGCAGACACGCCAGTAGGGGTCATGCTGCCTGGTGTGATGGGTGTGACGGACCCACTGGCCAGGGGACTGGCAGCCATGGCTCTAGGAGTCCCCAATGGGGAGGCCAGCAGCGGCTGAGCAAGGGCTGTCTGTGAGGACAGTGGCAGTTGTGGGGCTGTGGTGGGCGATGCCGCAGTGATGGTAGGGACAGCCAGTACTGCTGCTGTACTGCCGGGGGCACTACTGCTGGGCAGTACAAGTTCAGCTGCCTTGGCATGGCCCTCCGGCTGGGCCGCTGATGCTGGCCCATCCAGGGCAGAGGTGGACACAGCAGGGGCGGCTGAAGCCACGACTGGGGCATTGGCGGACGGGGCTAGTAGTGCTGGGGCAGGTGCTGTGATGACGGTGGGCTCTGGCAGCAGCAGGGAGGACGTCAACATCTTGGTCAGGTTCCCACTTCCCCAGCTCTTGCCAGAGGCCTTGCTCAGAGGGCCGACCAGAGGCAAGGATAGCTGGCCGCTGAGACAACCGCCCAGCCCAGCCATACCTGCCAGCCCACTGAAGGAGGCCGCGTGACTCATGCGGACCTTTGGGTTCCCACCGCCCCCCGTGCTGACGGAGGGAGATGGATGGACCGCCCCGAAAGAGGGGGAGGCCATGAGGGAGGCCGGGGACATGTAGCTTGCATGAGACAGGCGGCCGCTTGAGGAGCCGCGTAAGCCCAGGAGATGGCTTGTCTGTGGACATGTGCACAGCAAGGACACCATCGCATGCAAGCACATCATGCAAGGGAATCATGCAAGGATACCATGCAAGGACACCCTTGGATCGTTTGTAATGGAATGGTGCGGGAACCACGGTACAAGCCGGCAAGCCTCAGTCCATACTTGTGCAGCTGTACATGAATGGGCCACACCCCAGCAGGAAGGGGTCTTTCAGGCCCATGGCAAGGCCTTGCTCACAGGACAGGTGGTGCATGCGCCCACCCTCAGGCAGCAGTACAGATAGCAGTACAGCCAGCTTTACGCTATACACCTAGCAGTACTCTTGCTGCAGTGACTCTAGCTGCACTGCCTGAGGTACGGTGCTTGTACAGCAGCTGTACTGTAATTGTACTGCAGCAGTACTGTACCTCGGCCACCGGCAGCTCCAGCTTGGCTCCGTAGCGGAACAGAAGGTGTATTACAGCCTTGTGGTCGCGCATGCGTGCCACCTCCAGAGCGCGCGATCCGTCCTGTATTCAAGTATGCACGCAGGCCAAGGGGGCACAACTGCTGCTCAGTTGCATGCCCAAGTGCCCCTACGCTCTGCCACATGCCAGTGGTACAAGCTCTGCGAGCTGTGCCACCGTCTGCATTTCATAGGCGGCAGATGCATTGCCGTGATGGAAGGGGCAAGCGTGCATGGTGCCGAAAGCTTGGTACTGCCTATTCAACCTGATGAGCAGCACTGCGAACAATAGCTGGCCTGAGAGGATGATCAGCCACTTTGGGATTAAGGCGCTGCATTCACTTGATGATGATGATGATGATGATGATGATGATGATGTTTAGATAACGACTGTCAGGCTCCGGCATGCAGAAACATCTGTGACACGCCGTGTTATTATTATTATAATTCACTTGAAAGAGACCCACCCGCTCCAGGCCCGCGCCGTGCTGCAGCAGCACTGCCACCACCTCGGTGTGCCCCTCTTCGGCTGCGACGTACAGTGGGGTGGTGCCGACCTGCAACAGGCAGTACATGTCGGCGCATGAGGCAGTACAACACGTGGAGCGTCCGGGGTGGGCAACCACAGCACAACAGCAGTGATGGCAGCAGCGATGTGATGGCTGGCTGCGATATGTGGAGAGTGAGCAGCCCACCAGCTGCAGGGCTCATTACTGGCACGCATCCAACGCAATCCGGTCCCTACACTGCTTAAAAGTCCCACGAAAATATCCTTGTGAAAAAAAGTGATCACACAGCTCACGTTGTCCGCATATTCTGCGTCAGCACCAGCTTCCAGCAGTAGCTCCACCACATCCACGTGGCCCCTCTCAGCGGCCACACGCAGGGGTGTGGCCCCGCCCTGCGAGCCCATTATAGCAGTGGCAGTTCCCTGCGACTGTTCCTTCGTGTCCAGCTGTTCTAGCAGCACTGACACCAAGCAGGGAGGCCGTGAGATGCAGGGCTAGGCGGAATGCGGGGGCCGGCAATGACTGTGAGTGTGGGCCGGAGCTTGTGTGCAGTTCAGATCCGAGCGGCGCAGCCATGCCAATAGCTTTGAAGCAGCAAACAAGCACACCACCGTGCATGTGGGGCTGTGGAGCTGGGTGGTCAAGCACCAGCCACGACTGCTGCATGGGGCACTTGCATGAACTTGCATGCACCACCGGCTCACCTCGTCAGCAATGTTGGGGTCAGCATCACAGCCCAACAGGGCGGCCACCGTATCTGTGTGTCCCGCTTGAGCTGCTTTGAGAAGCGATGTCGCGCCGTCAGCTGCAGTCTTGTCTGGGTTTGCTCCATGCGCGAGCAACAAGGACACCACAGGTGCATGCCCGTGCATGGCCGCCAGGTGCAGCGGCGTGCAGCCGGTGTCCTGCGTGTGGGCGCATGGTGCATGCTGTGCATGGGTGCCTGTGCATGCATGTTTCGCATGGGCCGACTGAGGTCGTATGCGCGTATGGAAGGGGGGGGGTGTGATGATCGAGGGCTGCGCACTTTGCAGGTATGTATGTGCAGGCCGGATGTTGTCTGCGTGCTGTGCATTCTTGCACAGCGCGCAATGCCCACATGCTGTGGTGCATGCAAACAACACCCGCGCGGGTGTGCGTGACAGCTCAAACACGCATGCATGCAGAGGTTATGCAGTTGCATGCCCTGCTCGTACCTGAGCTTCTAGATCCACATCCACATTTGCATCCTCTAGAGCTTCTTTGGCTCGCTCCACACTCCCCAGAATGGCAGCGCTGTGCAGCATGGTGCCCAGCATGGTGCGCAGCCCACCTGCTGCTGCCAACGGAAGATCCCCATTCAGAACGAGCGATGAGACACAGCGAGATGCGTTTGAGCTTCAAAACGTGGGAGCGTTCTTGGTTTTGATGCGGCTGTATGGATGCTGCACATGCACGCAAGGTGGTCAGTTCGACGACCGATGCTGGGTAGCATTCTCAGCTTGTCCTGCACAGCTAGCAGTCATGCGTTGTTGAGTTTTCATCGCACGTGCCTTGGGTTGGGGCCCTCCCAACTTCCCAGAAGAATTCCAGCTGGTGTACGTGCACGGATGCTAAACCACTCCAGCACCGCTTTGACGGGTATTTATGCGCCTCTTTGCCAGCTGCATCAGGCCGTCATGCAAGGGGCACTGCGAGCTGACGGAACTTCACCTGAAAACCAGTCAAAATTTACACAGAATTGCTTGCATGCAAATGCTTACATTTAGCGTCACTGCTTCAGGTGTGTCAACCTTAAGGTGGCTCTTGAGTTCCCCAGGGTCCACAGACCTTGGACGGATCAGGGCAACGTAGGGACACCTCCTTGCAAACCAGCCAACAAAAATCGGAAAAGCATCATGTGTTTTGATGTTGCAGCCCAAGCATTCAGATGAGCCCGCCAGAGCTTGCAAATATTAGAGATAGTCGACAACCGTCAACAGCTGCTGCCTTTGCACTGAACGTGTCGTAGCTCCGAGCCACACCGGGCGCACATACACGTACAGATCTACAGAAGAGCCTTCCGCCTGCTGCAAAAGTGCGTGTTCTGTGGCACCATCTGTCGTCATGTGCGGCCTTGGTCGTTACTCGGCTGGTCACTGCAAGTACCAACAGGTCTCTTTAAAACAATCAAGCTCTAGGGGCTCAGCAAGTGACCTGCTGCTGCCCAGCTACATACTATCGTATGCAGTGTTGTACAAGCCCCTTATGCATCCATCTGTACCCCCTGCTGCCTCACACACGCACCCTGCACACTGCACGCCCCCCATGCGCGCACCCACTGCTCACTGCAGTTCCCACCAGCAGCTGCCCAGTTCCCATCACCTGCTGCGTCTGTCCGCAGCTGTGCCGGCCTCTGCCGCAGCAGATGCCACAAGTTGCACAAGGCCCTCCACCTCCCCCGCCATGGTCTGTGCAACGTTCGTGTCTGTCGCCCCAGCCCTACACCAGCGCGTAGAGCAAGGCGAGCGCTGCAGCATCACATCCACGCTGGGAGTACCCACGCCCTTCTCACCCACCCACACGACCAGGACCGGCTTGCCCGTGGCCCACACATGTGTGATCTCTGCAGTCATCGACGGAAAAAAGCAGGTGGGCGACACGGACAGTCAGTGGATGGAGGAGTTACAGGTGCACACAAGGGGCCAGATAACGACTGTCAGGCTCCGGCATGCAGACACATCTGTGACACGCCGTGTTATTATTATTATAATAACACGGCGCCGTGTTAATATTACAAGGGGCCAGCCACAGGGCCACATGCACATGGAGTGCTGAGGCAGGGCTGGGGAAGCTGAGCCGCCTCTGTCTACTTGTGCTCAGCCAAAGGCAGCGCCCCGGCACGTGCTCGTGCCAACCCCTCGATCTGCTATGCCGGCTCACCCCAGTCTGACATGCAACCGCTGCTTTTGAACTGGGGGAGATCAGCTGGTGGGCACGCTGATGCTATGGCCTAGCCAACACTCCTGCAACCTGCAACAGCCCATGCGACGGGAGCACACAGCCGGTTGTTCCAGCTTTAGGGCACCCACCATCAATGCTCCCTCCATTCGCGAGCTCGCTTGCCTTGGCAGCACCATATGCATACGTCGCAAACACCACCACCAGCGTGCTGGCCGTGATTGTCGCATGCGCCATCTCAGTACTACTGCGTGTGTCACAGTTCTGACATTTCTGTTTAGCAGTGCAGTGCGGCCTAGGCTTTGTTGGCTCTCCGGACCTGGGCAACCGGAAATCCTGTAACAAGTCAAGTCACAGCACGCAAGGGCGGCAGGCGCCTGTGTTGCTAGCAGTACATTAAATTGGCATTCCCTGGCCAGACCTCAATTTCTCCAGCAGGCGGCAGCAGTACCTTGCAGCGGCAGTACATGGCAGTACAGGACAGGACAGGGCAGTACAGGGCAGTACACCAAGGTGTAACACCCGCGGTCACAGCCACCTGCAGCCTGCAGCACGCACCTGCAGCCTGGTGGGCCAGACGCAGAGACGCGCAGGCCACGCGCTTCCAGCGCGGCCCTCAAAGTTTGTGCGTGGCTGCCTGCCTCGTCCTCCCTGCACATGGATGTATGGCATGCACAGAATATACGGGTGTATACGAGGGATGCATTGAACCCCCACCCTTGAAACCCGCATACAACCAAACAAACCAGCTTGACAAGACTGCGTAAGTTTACTGCTAGACACGGCATGTGTTGTATTCATTGGAGTGTCGCCCCACCCACCTGTAGGAGAGGTACACATCTGTGCTGGGCACAGCAGGCAGCTCATCAAACAGCGGCTGCCCTCCTGCACTGCTGTATCTGACCCTGTAGTCGGCAGTGGTGCCGGTGCTGCCTGGTCTTAAGGGGCTGGCGGCTCCGGAGGCTGAGGACAGGCTGCGGTTCAGAAAGGATGCACTGGCTAGCAGTGTATGTGCACTGGGGCTGCTGGTCAATGCCCCAGCCCCTGTGCTGAGATAAGCGCCCATGCCAGCTGCAGGCATGCTGCCAGAGGCGGCTGCATGCAGGAGCGATGCACCGCCCACGCTGCTTGGGGATGACAGCTGTGAGCGCAGAGGGGATGGGCGGTCAGAGGTTGTGCTTCTGGGGATGTGCAGCTGGGGGCTGGACGGGGTGAAGAGCGCCTGACGGGCTGAGCTGCCGCCTGGTGGGGTGGGGGTGGGTTGATGGTGACTCGGCCCAGGAATCCGAACATCATTGAGGCTGTTGCGTCTGATGGGCGCACAGTGGCTTGAGCCACTTGGGGTGTGGCTGGCAGCGGTCGAGCCGGGAACATCTGAACGGCTGGCCATGGGGGAAGGGGCATAAGAGGGGAGGCAGAACTGTGCCATGGCTGCACCGCGGGGGGCTGCAGGCAAGGCGCCTCCGTCCTGTTGCAGGGACAATGGGTCCGTCTGCGGGGAGCTGAAGGGGCCGCCGGCCATGGGACTCGAAGGGGTCGTGGGACTTGAGGGGGTCAGGGGGCTGCCCAGCGTGCGTGATGGAAGCAGGCGTGCGGACTGCGAGCGCAGGGCCAGCTCGGCAAAGACCCCGTGCCCCCGGGGACCTCCAAGTACTGCTGGTGGGGTGCTTAGTGCGCCTGGAGGTGCGATGGATGTGATGGTGGCTACCCCATCTGGTGATACTGCAGAGGAGCTGTGGCGTCTGACTGGGCTGGACATACCGGGAGTTAGGCTGAGGGGCTTACTCAGCTCCAGCCGGGGACGCAGGTACGCGTCTCCTGCCTTGCGTTGAGGGCTAGAAGTGATGGCGGTGATTGCGGTGATGGTCCGCCCAGCGGCTGACGTGCCGCCAGGGCCAGTGGTGGTTGGCATGTTGGGTGTGAGGCTCAGCGGCGCAGGTTTCTGGGGCGAGCTGTGCGCCCCCCCAGCGCTGCGAGTGACGATGGGAATGGACGTGATCGTGGTTACGGGCCCTGGGGCTCTTGTGCGGGGCGCTGGTGAAGACGGAGCGGAGGGAGGGTTGGCCTGCGCGATGTTTACTGTGACGCCTGCCATGCCTGCCTGTGGCTGCTGCAGGCTGGGGCTTGCGGATGGCAGCTCGCTGGACGCATACGACTCCTGCATGCCAATGGGTGGCCCGCCAGCTGCTGCCTGTGGTGCAGCAGCTGCGGTGCCCAATCCTGCTGAAGCCGCCGCTGCTGCCGGTCCAGCCGCCTTGTCAAGCATGGACGGCCAGTGCACCTGCCGCCTGATGTCAGCAGCTGCAGTGCGCGGGTCGTCCGGGGTTGCAGCGAGGGGCTGGCGTGCAGGCGCACCTGCATGCACACCCACGACGGCCTGCACACCAGTTGGTGCTGGGCCCATCAGACTGGCGCCCCCGGCCACGGCCATTGCAGCAGCAGCAGCAGCAGCGCCGTCCGCTGGGCCCAGGCTCCGGCTACTGGACACAAGCTGGGCTGAGCCAGAGTGTTCAGCACCCAACCTGGATCGGCTGGGCCGACCGCTCGAGACCCGGCTGCTGTGCAGGCTCGGCTGTGGCAAGGGGCTGGAGCTGCGGGGCTGTAAGGCGGCATCCCCTGAGCCGTTGGGCTGTAGCGCTCCTAGCCCTGAGCCAACGCTCACGGCACGGTTCACAGCAGGCTGCTGGGGGCCGCCCCTGAGGCCGAAGCGGGACGGGCCCTGCGGCGTGCTGAGGGCTGCCGCCGCCACCGCAGCAGCCGCAGCCTCGTCTGGCCCACCAATCTTGCGATTGCCACTGGTGGCTGCTGCTGATCCGCTGGCTGCTGACTGCGCCTCTGCCTCTGTATGCATACCTGCAACTGAACTGTGCGTGCTGGTGCCCTTCATCACTGCAGAGTCCAATAAAGAGGTTATGAACACAGTCGGCTGTGACACGGCGCGCCTGACGAAGCCCGTGCTGCCAGGCATGGCGAGCAACACCTGGTTGGAGGCCCCTGCCCCATCTGCCAGAGCTGTAGTGCCCCCACTGGTTCCTGCTCCTGGTGTGCCATCGGTGCTGCCTGACGCTGTGCGCATCGGTTCAGGGATGTTGTCAGAGTGCTGATGCCCTGGCATGCTGGTTGAGATGGACAGGCGGTGTCGCAGCCCAGGTGCTTGGGGTGTGTTGCTCTTGGGGGTGGGGACGGGTGCGATGCCTGCGGCTGGTGCAGCACCTGACATCGACAGAGCTCTGGCAGGAGGTGGTGCTGCTGTTTCAAAGGCCTGGGGACGGGGGGCAGCAGTCCTGTGCACAGGCGCAGCACCAGCACCAGCCCCAAAGCGGAAGAGGAGGGCTGCCACAGCCTTGTGACCATGAGCCCACGCTGCAGCCATCGCAGCTGCACCCTCCTGCAGCCCCAACCCACATTGATGATTATGGTTTCACTGTGGTTTCACAACTAGGCGAGCACAAGGGGAGTTCGAGCACACACAACAATGTGTGCACCACGTTCAGTTGCATACAATGCCATGCGTGGATACTTGCGATGGATCCAGTTATGGATCCACTTGAAATCCTCTCATGGACGCATTGATAAAAGCCTGTGAATGATCCAACAGCAGCACGTGCCACGGCAGGCGCCCGAGCATTCATGCGCATGGCCCGTCCGTCTGTCACTGCACACGCACCTCCCCCACATCTGCCCCAGCTTGAATCAGGGCCTCCACGATGTCCAGGTGACCCGCCGCTGCTGCAGCACATAGGGGGGTCATGCCCGTGACCTGCATGGCCGCAGGTGCATGGCTGTCCGCAGCATGACTGTGTGATGCCAGGCACTGCGGGTGTGCACACTGAGCAGCACACGCTGGCCATGGTGGACACACATCCTTCAGGGCCTTGCTCAATCTCGCATTCAAGCACGCACCCAAAGTGCAAGCGTAAGGCGTGGCCTGGCGGCCAGCAGCCACACAGTGCAAGCACCGCAAGCAGTACACACCTTGTCCGCGCGCCCTAGATCAGCGCTGCCCTCCTCCAAAACACGCTGCAGTAGCGGAACATCTCCTGCCGCGATGGCAGCTTGCAGCTCGGCGTGGCCGTGCATGGAAGTAAGTGCAACAGAGTGCTATACCCAGGTACAATTGGCAATTGCAGTTGCTCTTAAAACCAGGTGCACCCGGGAGCGGCTGGTGTCGCTGGAGCCAGGCTGGAACAAGCAAATTATATTAGGTTTGGCTGTTGGTGCGTGCATTGACTTGTTTATGCTTCCAGATAGCTAAAAGGTGCGCGACATCACGCAAATTTGTTTGGGCAAACTAGTTCGTGCTGCGAACTGAACAAGAAGTGAAGGTCAACCAATTTGTAGATGCAGCAGATTAATTCAAGCTGCACACCGTATATGGCGCACTCAAGTACCCATTGGTTAAACGATGACATGCGCGATGACACACGCATGGCGCACAGCCCACAAACGTGCTGCGAACACACCAATGCTTCAACTTGCACTCAGCTACTATGAACATGTCAGAGGACCATAAAAAAGACCACCAGCCACTTTTCGCATGCACTGCGGTGTACTGCCTACTGCGCAATGGTGCAGCGCCTGCTTCACAGTGCTCTGCTGCACGGGTGGTCTCACAGCATCAGAAGGATAACAACTTGACCCTCTTTACACTGCCTTCTCTATCGTTGCACGTGGCGTGCACAGCACGCCGCCGCTCCACGGCGCATCATGTACCCTCAACAGGGGGCCCTGGATGGCAGCTACAGCTGCCATGCCTTCCATGGGATGTGCACAGCCCCCAGGACAGCTGCTGCGCCAGGCTCTTCAGCGCAGGACACTTATCGCTTTAAAGTCACGCACACAATCCTCATCCATGCTGCCTCATCCATGCTGCCTCATCCATGCGTCGGCTGCAGGTCGACAGGCCCCAGCACATGCAGTGGCGTGGGTGATGCTGTCAAGGAAGGCGTGGCCGAGGATGATACATCATCTCCAACCCCCACCCCACTCAGCAACCCCTGGCCTGCCGCCCCTGCTGCCCCATACAGAGGGTTGGTGGTAGTGCCCCCTCCCATTGGTAAGGTGTCGACAGGCGACATACGGCCCAGCAGGGAAGGTGGCACAGCCAAAGTGTGAGGGGCAGGCGCTGGGAAGAGTGAGGGCAGGGCGGGCAGGGCGGGTGCCCCGAGAGTCGGTGCGTGTGGGTGGAGCTTCTTGTGGCATTGGTAGTGGGAAAGGCTGTGGTCCGGGTGTGCAACAAACACGGACAGGCCGATGCGCTTGAAGCAGATGGAACAGACCTGTGGGTGCACAGGGACAGGGGCAACGTGTTGATATTATTTTATTAGGGGCAACGTGTGAAGGATGAGACATGGGGGTAGGTGGCAACCGGCGCCGTTGCTGCAGCAAGTGAGTGACGCGTGATGTGTGAATGGTCGTGATGATGTCGTGACGTGGTAGTCCATCAAACGTCTGCGAACATGCTGCCGTGCACAGGCTCACGGTTTCACCCTGAGCACTACAGACTAAACCTGCAGGTGGACCAAAACGCGAAAGGAAAGTTCACATACCTGTTCCGGCCGCACCACCACGCGCGCAGACTTGAGCTTTGCAACCTCCTCCCGCACAGCCAGGTCCTCAGCCCTGAGGTTGAGTGGGGTTGGAGAGCAGGGGAGACAGGGTGGCGGGCAGTGAAAGTTGAATGCTCAAGCAAAGGACATGCTCAAGGGCCGTTATCAGCCTGGAGCGTGTTTTCCCAGAATGATGAGCAGACGGCAGTACTGCTCCGCCCACGCTGATGGCTCCAGCCAGGCCACACATTCACACACGCCCTCTATGCGAAGTCTGCGTCAGTGGCCAGAGCCTCGTAGATCAGCGTTGGGGCAAGCATGCACAGGAAAGGACAGGGCAAACAACTGCAACATCATCTGCTCACCGCCGTAGCCCCTTGATAACAGCCAGGTTGCGCGACTCCTGCGCCGCCCATGCCACAGCACCGCCCACCCAGGGCATCACATCGGCCAGCGGTACAGTGTCTGGGATGTACTGCAGCACCTGCACGGTACGGCAGTACGCACACGGCACGCCGGTACATATGTGATACACTGGTACTTTGTGATCCTGTGATCCTAACAAAGCATACCGTGGCCCTAGCAGGTGTATGAGTGGTGCGCTTGGCCTGCAGCTGGCCGGACGACATAGCTCCTGCCCAGCCGCATGCTTGCAGTCAGTGGCTACACCCTCCATGCGCCTGAGCCAGGCTGACGATTCTCATACTCCTACGTCCTAGGCCATGGCCAATGTCCTTGGCTAGAGTTCTCGAGTAGATGCTGAACCCCACCTGCAAGGGGTCCAGCCGTGACCGCTGCCTCGACAGCAGCCACGCAAGCTGCCGCCACACACGGCGCGTGAGAGGGAGTGGCGTTGCTTGCTCAGCCTCCTCCCCTACGCCTCCCGCCCCCCTGCCACCGCTGTGTTTGCTGCCCGCAGCACCTGCTCCGTTAGCCAGTGCCGGCCCCACGGCAACCGCTGCTGCCAGCAGCCCGCCCCCTTCACCCGTACCACCCATGGCCGAGGAGGAGGAGGGTGAAGGGGAGAGTGGGCCAAAAGAGGTTGACATGAAGGAGGGGGAAGGAGAGGGGGAGCTGATGGGCCTGGTGGCGCGACCCGTGCCCTCCACATCACCCTCCAGCAGGACCTGGGGAGTGTGGGGTAAGAGTGAGGTGCGTGTAGAGAAAAATCGAATCAGTGAGAGAGGAGCCGGAGCAGGCCTGAGAATTGTAATTTCGTGGGCCTGCAAGGAAGCCAGATTGGAGATGAAGTGACGAACTTCAGGCACCTCGCGATGCAGGACCAACATACAACAGGGCAAGCAAGAGAGAATATAGCAAGAGAGAATATAGCAAAAGAAGCAACAAGGGAACCCACCTGGAGCAGTAGCAGGTAGATGTCTGCAGGTGACTGAAGCAGAGTGCGCGGCACGTGGCCACCCACCACATCAATCACGCCACCACCACTGCTGCCAGCCGCATCGGTGCTGGTTTTGCTGCCGCTGCCACCGCCCCCAGCAGCTGGGTCACTGAAGAGCACCCCACCGCCAGAGCCCCCCGTGCCACCTGACTGCCGCGTTGCTGCCAGCTCGCTTCGGTACACGCTACAAGTGAGTGGTGCAGCATAGTGGTGGTGGTGAGCAGCCGCGGCAGCCCAGCCAGTGCATGATGCTTGAAAAGGCCTGGCCGCGCGGCGCAGGCACGGCAAGCATAGAGACCAAGTGCAGGTGCATCAAACGTAAGAGACGTTCAGGGTGCTGCCAACACGCTCTCCCCTCCCCCTCCTCTCCCAGGCCCAACGCGGCCCAACGCAAACGAAGCCAAACAGTACAGACGACCACCAGCAGCACCAGCAGCCCTGCTCCGCTCCACCCCAAACCATCACGGCATCAGTGCAGAAGCACACAGACAGGGCCCAGCAGCCTTGCAGGCTGCAGCACCAGCACTCACCGGTCACAGTACGCCTCTGCCGCGTGCAGGTCGCGCGCCTGGTGCACGAACAGCGCGAGGGCCTCCCGGTGCCGGCCCAGCCGCTCCAGCATCAGCCCACGGATCTCAGGCAGGCTGCCTACGATCAATATAAATCTTACCTACATTATATATATATATATATACTTATACGTGTCAAGACATCCAGCATATAGGCCAGTCGACAACATAGCATGCGGGACTGCGGGTATATATTGTGGCCAACTGCTTTGGTCAAGCTCAGTCAATCAGGCTGGCCAAGACCGTTCAACCGGTTCGGTCAGCATCAGTCACATGGATTGGCCCTGATCTCATGAACTGAGGATCAGCCAACATAAGCATCAAGGCGCGCACCTTTGGGCAGCTTGCTCAGTACATACTCCGGGTCGATGTAGGGTGATGTAGCCACAAGGGTTCTCAGCCGTCGGTACAGTGGAGGCCGCTGCGCGCGCACGCGTTGTGCTGGCGGCTTGCGGCCGTCCCCGCCCGCCTGCGCGCCGCCACCACCACCACCACCACCACCAGGTGCTGCATCCGCACCGGCTGCCGGGCCTGCGCTCCGTACCGCTGGTTCTGGCCCCTGTACCGCGGATCCACCAGCATGGACAGTGCTGCCGGCTGGGGTGGCACCTGTGGACTGAGACCCGCTGCCTGCTCCGCTACCAACTGCTGAAGCAGCCCCCTGGAGCAGCTTGCGCCTCGAAACCCCTGCCTTTGGCACGCCCCCACCCGGCCTAGCTGCTCCGGCCTCTGCCTTGTCCCCAGATGCTGCCCCCGTGCCTGCAGGGGCTATGGAGCTGCCAGCAGCCGTGGTAGCCGCAGCCCCGGTGCTGGATGCCCTGCGCGAGGTCCCCCCAGTGAGCCCCGTACTCACTGGCTTTGCTGGGCTTGATTTGGCAGAGGTGCGGGCCGCCGCGCGCGCGCCGGCCGCGATCACTGCAGCCAGGTCATCCTCGTCCAAATCCGGGTCCAGGCCAGCAGCCGCCCTGCCCCACAACACTGAGCTCGAGGGGAGGGCAGAGCCGGCTGACTCAGCCCCACCCTCCTCCTGCTCAGAGCCAGAGCCTTGAGCAGCTGGGGATCCACGGCCCTCTTCTCCAGGTGATAACTCCCCAGCAGCCACCTCTGCTGCCAGGCTGCCACCGCCATGCGGGGAGCCAGCAGTGTGGGAGGCTGGAGATGCTGAGGGCCGGCCTCTCCTGCGCCCGCTGCCAGGCCCGTCCCCCTCCCCCTCCCCACCGGCCCGTCGGTGGGGGATGTCAGGGAACAGGGGCAGCGCGCGCACGCTCGCGCCATGCACACCCACCAGTGGTCCGTCCGAATCTATCAGGGAGGAGCCCCCCGCGCCACCCTCCCCGTCCGCCCCTGCCCCATCCTCCCCACTGCCCCACCCTTCGCCGTCCAAGCTCTGCCGTGGTTGGCCGCGCCGGCGCCGCCGGCGCTTGCTCTTCTTCGTGACGCCTGTCGTGGCTGCGGGCCGGCTAGGCAGCCCCAGCTCCCCCCCAGGGGACCCTGCTAGTCCAGCCCTGAGGCCCAGTGGCTTTGGTGGGGCAGAGGCAGGGGCAGCAGCTGGCAGCACAGCTGCCAAGATGCTGGTCGACCCTGACCCAACTGCCGAGGGGGTGGCCGGTGCCTGGCCCGAGTCCACGGCATGGCCCCTCACCATGTGTGTGTGCACATGCGGCACGCGCGTGCTGCATGCATCCTGCGCTCCATTTGCCCCCGGCCCTGCCTCCGCCGCCCCCGGCCCAGCTTCGTTCTCAGTCTTCCCTCTCTGTGCTGCAACAGCACCGCCAGCTTCCCCTGCCCCTGCCCCTGCTCCCGTTGCTGCTGCCTCCTCCTCCGCCTCCAGCGTTGCCAAACCAGGCAACGCCCCAGCTGCCTCGTCATCACGCGGGTGCTCCCCCTCGCTGTCGCTGGTCAGACTGGTGACGGAGGACGCGTAAGACGAGTAGGACCGGCCGTCGGACAAAGCGCCCTCGTCGCCGCGGCCCCGCGTCAGGATCTCCTGTTGTGGCAACGTTATCACACCGCGGCCCATGGCTTGTTATGTCATCCGTGATAAGGCAGCACTCATCAGATGGCAGAGAAACGCTACTGGGGGCCAGCCGCAGGGTTTGCCAAAGGGGGCCAGGCCAACCAAACAGGGCCAGCAAAAAGCGGAGGCCAGCAGCTGGGAAACAGGCCAAGGACCACAGCAGCAGGCAGCAGGTGACCAAATGTAAGACATAGAAGAACCACAGCCGCCCCAGTCCTCACTCCAGTCACACCTGCAGGTAGATGAGCAGTAGCTCTGAGTGGTACTCCTGAGGCAGCGCTACGCCCATCTGTAGTGCCGCCTCCAAGTACCTGTACCGCATGTAATGCATGTACCCCATGTACAGCATCGCGTACAGTAAACATGAGTGAGGTACTGTGCATCATGCTGTCAAGCCGATCAAGTGCCTGTTGTGGATGCCTGGACCTAATCAGGCGACCTGTAGCAGCTGCGCATACCAAGGCAGCATGATGGCATGGCATGGGCTGACAAGAAGCATGAACGGCCCAAGAGCCATGACTGCCGCGGTGACCAGTGCCAAAGCAAGACAGGTTGCAGCTGCCTGAGGAGGGCAGTACGCACATGCCGCAGTACGAGGGTGAGTGGGCGTGCAGGATGTCCAGTACAAGTGCAGGGTCCAAGGGAGGTGACATCTGCAGGAAGGCCTGCGAGAGAGTGCGCGCATGCAGCAGTGTATATATATATTATATATATAATATCGATATAGTATACACATATATATATAATGTAAGTCAGCAGAGTGAGTGGCCGGCACACAGCGGGGTGTTCAGACCCCACGCATGGAGGCATTGTAATAAAGCAGCTGCTGCTGTGCTGGACCTGTAGGGCAGTGGCTCTAAACCTGAGGCCATCGCAGACTTTGTGCTGCTGCCCCTGGCCCATGCATGTCCATGACCTGATCACAGACGCCGTGGCATGTAGCGATGGCCTGGTGGTCGTCATGGCCAGCATCACGCGCTCTTCCTCGCCCACAGGCATGCCATCCCTCAACCTGCCATCCCTCGGCCTCTCATTCCTTGGCCGCTCATGCCTCTCCCTTCCATCCCTCGGCCTCTCATTCCTCTCCCTCCCATCCCGCCATCCCTCAACCTGCCATCCCCCAGCCTCCTCCTCTTGACCCTCCCACACCTGAAGGCCCGCCTCAGGGTCGGCCTTGAGGATCCAGCCAGAGTGCTTCTGGATGAGCTCCACATGCTCCGTGGTGAGAGACACAAGGTAGCGCACAGCTGCCCACACTCCAGGCAGGCCCGGGAGGTCTGTGGGGGGTTGGGTGTAGGATAAGAGGTGTTGCAAGCAGTTCAGGTTTTGGGTTTGAGGGTTTAGGGTTCTTCAAGGCAGGTGCAGTGGTGTACTGCCGGTGTACTGCTCAGGAAAGTGCTGGCACATGTGAGGTGGATTCTTGATGCTCTGGGGGTTTCGGAGGGCGTTGACAGAGGCCGAGCTGCTGTTACTGTTGTGAACTAGAACACATCGCGAGCAGGTACCGTACCTGCAGCAGCGCCGCGTGCCGGCGGTACAAGGCTGCCTGGCTCCTGTGACAGGCTGTACAACAGGTCCAGGCCGTCCGCGTGACGCCCGTGATACTTGTACAGCGCCGCCAGCTCGGCGTACGCGCCTGCACCGCCCATGACCTGCGCAGTACAGGCGGTACAGGCAGCAGCGGGGCGGTACATGCAGTAGGTATGGAGTTCATTTCCTATGAGGGCATAGTGGGGGCGAGGCGGTACAGACAGTACCAGGGCGTTGCAGGCAGCGTGGAGGTTGCACAGATCAGCGGTTTATTTTGTTGATCAGCGGTGCAGGTGCCTGAAGGGAGAGGGGCATGGGATGAGGTAGAAGAGGGCATGCCCTGGACCCGTGTCTGTCAGTGCCACTGGGCCGGATGTCATCAATGCTTCCCTTTGCTGCTTCGAGTCCCCACCCCCCTGTCCTGCCCCCCTCCCCACCTTGGCCCCCTCCTCCAGATCCACCCAGTTGGGTGCGGTCTGCACGAAGCGCAGCAGCGACCCCACATCCTCCTCCTGCCACACCATGGCGGCTGCAATCGCTGTGTCAATGACGGCCAGCGCGTGCGCCGCCTCTGGGCTAAGCCCTGGTAGGGACGCAGCCTTGTCAGTGCCTGCCACGCCTGCTGTCCCGCTGCTGCTGCGGACCGGCCGGCTGCTGCCGTTCCCGGCGGCTGACGAGGGCAGTGTAGGGGTAGGGGTCGAGGCACGGGCGGGTTCTGCTGCCGCGCGGCCGGGCTTGCTGCGCGCCTGCCTGTGGTTCGAGAGGTTTAGGCCCCGGTCCTGGGGTTGCTGGTGGTAGTGGTCCGAGGCCGCTCCGCCCGTGAGCGGCGGTGCAGCGTGCCCACAGGCCCCGCCATCCTCGCAGCCATCAGGCTCATTGCTACCATTCGTCGTGGCAACGCGCACAGGCACATCGGAGCCGTCGGTCGCAACAGGGGGGCTGCTCCCCGCGTCCGCGGCGGATGCGGCTTCTGAGATGATGCGTGTGCGGTGGCCCATGAGGTAGGGCAGCATGAGGGACGCGGCGCGCGCGCGGGCGCTCGGCTCCGCCGGCTCCTCCACCTGGAGGCAGGGGCCAGGAGCCGGGGTACATGTAACGGACCGTGCTTGCTGCTTGGCGGATATTGATATTGTGGTTCAGGACGATTTTGGCAGTGGTTTAGGGCTAAAACAATCTGCTATCATAAGGATCGGGGGGGGGCCGGCAGTGATCCAAGGTGCCAGGCGTCTACGTTATAATTGGATAAGCGACAACACAGTTACTGTGTGTCCGAGGGCGCATAACGGCGCAGCGCAGCATGTGCTTGCAGGATCTGAGTGCTGACGACCGGCCGGAAGCAACTGTGACATGGGCAGGCAATCATGGCAGCAGCAGCAGACGTGAGGTAGAGGCGGCAACAAGGCATGTTTATCAGCACGCACAGTGGGCAGCGGCCGGCCCTGGGCGGTGGTGGGCAGCCAGGACCTGAACTTGTCAGGGACGAGTGATGGTAGCAGCCGCAGCAGCAGCCCTGCGCCCTCTGCGCCTCGCTCGCTGCAGAGCCCCATTTGAGCCATGCCCTCATCCCACTCCCCACCTGTGAAGTGAATAGGGAGGGAAATAGGGTGAAACATGCAAACTGTTGTATCATAAACAGCGTGTGTGTCAACCTGCCGCCCATGCTGCGCACACCGAAGGCAGCAGTTGCCTGGACGCAAATACCAAACGACAAACAAAAGTAAAGGCAGCGGAAGGCACGAGGGCACCCGACGGGTGCTATGGCCGCACGCACCCGCAAACAGATGGTGAGAGTACAGGATGCGTAGGTGCCGCTCCAGCTCCCATTTCTCTTGCTCCACAGCAGCAGCTGTAGCCACAGCCGCCCCCTCTCCCTCGCCTTGGGTGCCGCCAGCTTCCAGGCCACCAGCCGCCGCACCCACATCCCCCCGCTGCCCCATGAGCAGTGTCAGGGCCAGCGCCTCCGTGTACTCGCCCCGGGCAGCGAGCGCACGCGCCTGCGCCGCCAGCGGCACAGGGCATAGCCGCCGGATACCCTTGTCTGCAGGGGTGTGAGGGGCGGGAGGAGGAGGAAAGGGCATGAGCCAGCCGCAGGATGAGGGTTGTGCTGATTGCATATAAGTATAACGTGTGTGTATAGTGCGTATAAGTATAAGGGTTGTGCTGATTGCTTATAGTGTGGTTGCCGGATGAAGGGGTGAAGCTGTGCTGCACAGGCTGCACGGCGGGGTCAGGCAGTAGCATTGTGGGCTGCATGCATGCACCATCGGCATGAAGCACCACACAACACATGCTCTTACACCACAACATTCCATGCTATGCAGTGTGCCATGCAGTATGCTATGCAGTGTGCTATGCAGTGTGCTATGCAGTGTGCTATGCACCATGCATGCGTTCAAGGATCTGCGTGGCACGGCCGCCCAGGGGTCACCGAGCGCCCTAAACCCTAAAACCCAAAACCCTAAACCCTAAACAGGCCCCACGCACCTCCCGACAGCCCCAGCAGCACCGAGCTTGCGAGTGGCCCCGACGCCCACACCTCCATCACACGACACCCCACCAGTGCTGGCAGTGACTGGAGCAGCTCAGTGTCTGTGGCTCTCCGCAAGCTGCGTACCTCCACTGCTGCACCCGTGGCACCCAGGAGGTAGTGCTCTGTGGCGGCAAGGGCTGCGAGCGGCTCTGAGAAGGCGAGCGGCGCGCGGCGTGAGGGGCGGCCGTCGGGTGCAAAAAAGACAGCGGACGTGTCGCGGGCGAGCGCGACCTCCCCGCTGCCGGGGCACAGGGTGATGGCCGGGGCGAGCGCGGTCCCGGCCGTGCACACATCAGTGGGGCCAGCCAGCATGCCGGTCCATGCCACTGAGGCTGTGGCAGCACCCCCCCATGAGGTGCCTGAGGCTGCAGCTGGGGCTGGGCCAGGCCTGTGAGGCATGAGGGCGTATGCACGCCTGGAGCCCAGGTACAGGTTGGGTCCTGCCCATGCCATGGTCGTCACAACATCTGCTGGTCCTGCCACGTCCCCCACCTCTTCCAGGGTGACGCCACCCCCGGCCCGGGCACGAAGCACCAGCAGCTGCACGCGCCGCCGCACGTACACGGCCAGCACCCCCAGCCCCTCGCTCCATGCCATGCATGTCGCCCCGCGTGTACGCTGCGCCTGGAAGCGCAGCATGGCGTCCGGCAGGCTGCGCACGTTCACACCATCCTCCGTGAGACTCAGCAGCAGGTGGCGCTGCTGTGGTGCAGTCGGCTGCTGCTGTGGCTGCTGACCGGAGGAGGCCCCTGCCCCACTGCTGCCGCTGCTGCTGCCTGCAGCTGAGGTGGTGGAGGGGGCCGTGCTGGGGGGCACAGGGCTGGTCAACGCCACGCGTGCAACCACCATTTGGAGGATGGCCTTGCGCTCCACATCGCGGTGCGTCTTGACAACCTGTGTGTGCAGTCGGTTTGTCATGCAGGGGGCACGCACCCCACCAGCCCTTCCACGCTGGAACCCACCTGCATGCTGACCTGCGTGCATGGTGCAATGCGCCCGGGCTCCCCAAACCCTCACCTGCCACTTGAGCAGTCCATCAACCGTGTCCTGCACGCGCTTGAAGAACAGGAGGCTGCCGTCTTGCAACCCTGCGAGGACCTGGTCCTCCCAAGTGCAAATGCACTCGATCTTGCGAGGGAAGCGATCCACGACAATTTCAGACACGTACGCCTCAAAATCCGGCGGCGACATGGGGCCTGAAACAATGCTGAAGGGAGGAGGACAGAGCCCTAGCTCACCAATCCAGCCTACATCGTGCTGCTCGTATGTAAAAAGCCAGCATCATGCTATTAGATCAGGCGCTCACTTACTTTGATGACAATGGCGGGTTTACGGTTGGGGCGGTTGGTTTTGTTTTCGTGAAGGAGATATGGCGGTCTACGCATTGGGCATCGTTTGTTAGTGGCCTGAGAGAAAGGGACCGTGCGTGTAGGGAGCAGGGGAGCACTGGGTATCACCACCCAACAACACTGACCCACCAGAGAAACAAGCCATTGACTTGAAGGCAAGATTATAACACGTCTGACAGCTAGCTCAAAGATTTCCAATCTGCGTTGGTCACCTGTCAGGAGGAGACCAGCAGCCTTCTGCGGCCAAATTACAGCTGCACCTTGCGTGTCTGCTGCTTCTATTATACAGACCCCACGAGGACCTTAGTGGGAGATCTACGAAGGACTGGTTGCGGACTGCGTCCAGCACAATGGACGACACGCACGCTGAAGATAACGTAATGCTGGCAGCTAGAGATTGGGCTGGGGCAAGATGTGCTGACCAACGGGGTCGCATGCTGCATGGCCTTGACCATGGTCAGATGAAGGAGCGTAACTGAACGCATGCATGCTGGAACGCAGGGCCAGTATGCTGCCGAAGGCCAGGGCGATTATGAGGAGCCCCACACCCCCCGCACCCGTCTGGACGGGCTGCAGGGCTTGCATGACCAGTTCCAGGTAGGCATTTGCACTCGGATACTGGGCGATGCGCGATGGAGGTGCCGCTAGCATAATGAACCTGTGCGTGTTTTCTGCAAGGCACAGCAGGGCTATCCAATAGAGGTGAAGTACGTACTTGCAACTTTGCATCGCAGCTTGATGCCTACGTCAAGGCCGCAGCCAAGGTGGGAAAGGGTCTGGGTAGCATCTTCAAGAAATCGCTTTCGAGGACGCCTTCCAAGGGCCCAGCCACACCCGGGGGCCCTGCCTCTGGCAACTTTGGACTTGAGGACCTGCTGATTTTTTCCAATGTGAGTGTCAGAAGCAGCCAATCGCAGTGCAGCACAGACATGATTCAGTGCTGCGGGGCTGGCACTATGGATGGGGCACGTGGTGCCGAGCCATGCACAAGGTGCCGAAACAGGCTAAGGTCATGCGCATGCACCTGCAACCTTGACTGCATGCACTCGCCGCCCCCTGCACGCCATGCGCATGCTTCGGCATGTGGGCAGCTGAGCATGCTTGCAAGGAGGGCAAGGAGCATAAACACGTGCGCATGGCAACATGCATGCCGCAGGAGCCCATCCCCACCTCACTGCTCAAGATGAGTGGCGAGCACATGAGCCGCGCAGTCAAGATGTTCAGCGGTATCCTCAAGTACATGGGGGAAACCCCCGAGCGTGTGGACGATGCTGGGCGCGTTGAGATTGCACAGAAGCTGCTGCACCAGGCGCGTGCAAGGCCGCATGATTGGGGGCCGGGGGGGGAGGGGGTGGGGGATAGGGATGGAAGCGCATGTGCGTGCGGATACAGCATGGGAGCTGCTGTGGGGAGGCAGGGAGAAGGTTTGCAGTATGGAGCTGGGGTGGTCCTCTGGATGCCTTCGCTGCTGTGATGATACACAATTGGGGCGGTACAACTGTACAGCGGCAAAAGTGTGTGCACAACAAGAGGCAGTGCAGAGTGGCAGGGCAGAGGCAGTGCAGACTGACCCCCTCACCACCACCCCAACCCCCACCTTCAAAACACACACACACACACACACCAGGGTATGTGCACTGTCACGTTCCATGTGAACGCGTGCAGGGCCTGAAACGCCCCGAGCTCAAGGATGAGCTGTACATGCAGCTGCTGAAGCAGACGCGCGGCTGCCCCAACGTGGCATCACGCGGCCGCGTGTGGGAGCTGATGCACCTGGTGGCTGCCACCATGCCACCCAGCAAGGTGGGCCTTGCGGACATGGCCGCCGCGCATGGGAGGGAGCAGCACAGCAACACCCCTGGGGCTCAGGCAGCAGCGGTGTGGGGCGGGCAGCAGCGGGCTGATGGCAGTACGAACAGCATGATGTCAATAGTGCGTGCATGTGTGTTTGTGTGTTGCGAGCACAGCGTGTTGCGGCGCATGCCATCCGCAGCTCAGTGCCCCCAGCTCAGTGCGCCTCAACACGCCAGCATGCTTTTGCAGCTGCGACCCTGCAACCTGAAAGCACTGAAACCTGAAGTTTGAACCCGCTGGACCCCCCCGTTGCTGCCCCAGGACTTTGTGGGGCTGGTGAGCGAGTACATCCATGGCGTGGCACATGACGAGGCGGAGACGGGTGCAGTGCGCGCGCTGGCGGGCAAGTCGTGGAACTGCCTGAAGCGCTCCGCCAAGGCGGGCCCACGCCGCACGGTGCGCGAGGGCTGAATATGGGGTTGTTGGAAAATTGGATCGGGGGTGTTGGGGGCCTGCAGGGGCCTGCGACGCATGCGAACGGCAGGCATCAGGGGGAGGTGGCGCTGTGCTGCGCTGTGTCACGCTGGGTATGCAGCTGGTGGTGGCTCTGGTGTGGATACCTGCAGCTCTGACGTACCTACATCCTCAGTTTCAACCCGCCACCGCTGCCTACACCTAACATTCCTGACTCCCCCAGCCTTCGTGCTCCACCCAACATGAACCCCAGCACACACACACTGCCAGGCCGTGAGCCGGCCCCCCTCCCCCCTCCTCCCCCTTCAACACCCTTGCATCACCACCCCTCCACAGCTGCCGTCCACCGAGGAGATCGAGGCTCTGCTGGCAGACCGGCGCCTCAACACGATCGTCTTCTTCCTGGACGAAACGTTCGAGGAGCTGGCGTATGACGTGGCGACGACGGTGCTGGAAGCTGTGGAGCAGCTGGCAGCCATCATCAAGCTGCAGAACTACAACACGTTCACGCTGTTTGAGTGCCGCCGTGTGCTGGGGAAGGGCGCGGGCGGCCACATGGGGTCCTCGGGGGGCGCGCCTGAGGCGACAGCGGATGAGCACTTGCTGCTGGACGACAACAAGTGGGTGTGGGCGTGGGGGCAGAGGGGTCTCACATGGGTGTGGGGGGGTTGCCCGTAGCGGGTGGGGGGAGTCTCAAAGGGTAAAGAGGTCGCCTGACGGGTGGGGCGTGTAGGGGTTGAGATGGGGGGTGGGATTGCATAACGGTGGTGTGGGGGCTGGGTGTGCTGTGCTGTGGAGCATCGGGGTTCGTAATGGGGGCAGAGCGGGGTCGGGGGTAAGGGGGTGTGAGATGTAGGGTAGGGATGTGGGGGGTGTGTGGCAACGTATTTTGTTTTGGGAAGGGCGGTTGCGCAGGGATGCAGGGGATTGTATGTCATGTGCCACATTATACCTCATGCAAGCAAGCTTGGCAGCAAGCGGGTGGCCGCTGCCCGTGCCGCCGCCGCTGCAGGTACATCGCGGACGTGCTGTGCGAGTCCCGCAACTCCAAGCTCGCCAAGGAGGGCTTCCAATCGCGCATGCTGTTCAAGAAGCGCATGTTCCGCGAGACGGATGAGACCATCACCGAGCCGCAGTTCGTCAACCTGTCGTACGTGCAGGTGCGGTTGGGGCAGGCAAGGGGGCCCCAAGGCTCGGTGGTTCGTGGTCCATGGTGTTTTGTGCTTGGGCTGCGGCGCTGTGTTGGAGTTGGTGCTTGGGTGCTGGTGTGCGTGGGTGCTGCTGCTGCTGCGGGCGCGTGGGAACGATGTCAGTAGGTGGTGCTGGGGCAGATGGGATTGGGGCTGGTGACAAGGGTTGGTCAAGCCACCAGGTGCCTGGCGGGGAGGAGTCTTGCCTGGGGAGGAGCAACAGCTGCGGCTGGGGCTGGGTGCTGCGTGGTGGGGTGGGTGCATGGATGGCAGTGGGGAGGGCGTGTAGGTTCGTAGGGAGCATTCCGAGGTGGCACCTGCCCAGCAGCTGCCGACACCTGCATTGGGGGTGCACCCCCCACCCCCTACACACCCTCCTACCACCCCCCACCCTGCTACCCTCTCTTCCAACACCCCCTCTCAACGTGTTACACTCCCCCGGACCCTCCCATGCTCCCTCCCATTACCTAACCATCCCTCTATGCCAAT
>BDCZ01000295.1:65520-80424 GCA_001662365.1 Chlamydomonas applanata | reverse complement strand
GTACAGTGAGGAGGGGGTCGAGAGTGAGGTTGAAAGTGAGGAGGAGGAGGAGGAGGGAGATGAGGCAGCGGGTAGTGCAGCAGCTAGTGAGGAGGAAGAAGAGGAGGAGGTGGTGATAGAGGTGGAGGAGGAGGAAGGAGAGGAGGAGGGGGCAGATGAAGGCTCCGCGGGACAGGGTCTGCAGCAAGGGGCAGAGTCTGAGGAGCAGCCGGAGGGTGAGGAGGGGCTGGAAGAGGAGGCGGGGCAGGGCGAGGGCGAGGTGGAGGAAGAGGAGGAGTCAGAGGGGGAGGGCGAGAGGCATGTGCGCCGCCGGCCTGACCGCCCATCCATCACAGCCAGCATCCGCCACCGCCTGGCATACACCTGTGTGCGCAGCGGCGGTGCTGTGGGGATGGAGGAGGGGGAGGAGGATGTAAGTGCTGGGGCTGCTGGCCGGGGGGGCGCCCATGATGCGGAGGGCTGGTGGGGCGGGGCACGCAAGGGCAAGCGTGGTCGGGCGCCCGAGTCTGAGGAGTGGGGTGATAATGAGTGAGCCATGCACTGTACTCTACTGTACTTTACATGGAGCTTTCTGTACTTCATTGACGTACGTGCGTGATGTATGTGAGGCCTTGTACCTTATACGAAAGTGTGCCACGTCACGTCATATGAGTGAGGAGCCTCGTGGGGCTCTTGTGCTGGAGAGATCCAACTGAACAGTGCGGTTTGAGCGACTAGAGGTTAGCTGATGACTCCACAATCATGACACCATATGCAATGACGCATTGTTGTCGAACCTGGACGACCTCTTTGCATGTTCCCGGTGCATGATGCCAGCTGCAGTTGTAACCACCGGCATGAACGAGCACATTCACCATGTGTTTCGTACCACACCAGCCGGCCACCTCAGCGCCAGCTGCCAGGGCAGGAGCCTGTGCCTGCCAGGGCCTGATGAGGACTTTAGCAGGGCCATGTTGCCAAGCCAGCACAACAAGCCCACAGCACGCAGCTAATCCAGCCTGCCACGCTATTCATCAGACCCATCATACGATCCAGGTACCGCAACCACACAGTTTGCAGAGCTTTACAGCTAATGGCCACCTTCCAGCACCCTTATTGCATCCATGCTTTCGTGTCGGCCACCCTTTGCCGCCACAGCTCCGTCCAGTGCAGCTGTTTTCACAAATGGAGCCCAGTAGCTGAAAGTGCAGCACCACCCGCCACTCCATTCATTGCATTCCGTGTCCAGCTGCAGCTGAGCGTGCATACTGTTTGCTGTGCTGTGCCGCTGGCAATCACTGGGATCTATCATTGCATCCTAATCAGGAGAAAGCACCCCCCGCACCCCCTTCTCTCTTTCAACTCTGTATCACGAGACCACCCTGCATTCCTGCAAATCCCCCCCAGCCGATACAATGCCTGACGCAGTCAGACTGTAACTTCTAGCCTCATGCAATGCCACCCACTCGCCACCCACCAACTCCATCACAATGCACATTCACCACCACCTCGCACCGTATTCGCATTCAACCGCCAGCTGTTATACACCATACTTCAAAACTTCATGAAAAGAAACCGCCTGCCACTCCAGGCATTCAATTGTATGCGCGCAATGCTCACTTTCCATCATTTGTACTGCAATCCCTCAGTACTCTACACGTCCATGCAAGCATCCTCGGGCCCCAGCACGCATGCTGCATGTGCATGCAAGCAACCGGCACGACAGCATGCAGGTATGAGCTGCACCAGCTCAGCAGATCGCGCAGCACTGCGGCTGCGTGCCACGTGCCTCCCCATCAGCAGTTCCCCGTGGTGCCCTGACACCTACGGATCCCTTGCCTGCACTGGAACCAGCACCTCCATGACCTGAGGCCTGAAGCCCTCCCTCACCTGCCACTGCTGCTGCTGCTGAGGGCAGCGTGTCAGCACCCGCGCGCTCCATGGCGGTCAGGATGCGCGACAGCTCAGCAACCACCTGCGTGTCAGCAACAGTGTGGTTGTTAAACGTCACGCCTGTGACAACCGTCCCTCGTGTGGCTATGCGTGGGCATGTGTGTGCGGACAGTAGTGGTGTGGTGGGTGTGCAGCTGTCCCTTTACCCCCGCAGACCCCACCCCTCCAGCCCCCGGACCCCGCTACCCCCGGCTTTGTCCCACAACCCATTCCCCAGGAGCATGAAAAGCAGAGTCTGCTGTGCCGCATGCCACTGCAGGCAAGACAGCACGCTGGGTGCCAGCAGGCCAGAAGTGCGGGGCACACAGCACAAATGCAAGGTACATAGCTGGGTTCATCATTCTGCAATCACGCCTCTGCCCTGGAAACCCCATCCCATGAAGCCTGACCTGGGACGCAGTGGGCCGAACAACAGGGTCTGTGCTCCAGCACGCCGCCACCAGAGAGGCGAGTGCAGTGGACCCACTGCGGTGAATGCCGGCTGGGAAGGCGGGCCGCCAGCCGGACGCCATTTCCGCTGCCAGCTCCCGCGCATTGGCAAAGTCGGATGGCAGGCCGCGAGGGCGCTGGGGCGCGGCTGCAGGGGCATGCGGTGCAAGTACGTAGCACATGGTGCCACGCATGGTGCCGCGCACGGTGCCGCGCATGGTGCCACGCATGGTGCCGCGCATGGTGCGACCGTGCACAGACAGGTGAGCAGCAGCTCTGGCACGGCGTGTGCGCCGGCTGCCAGCATCCAGCAGCAAGCAGTGCACAGCCGTGATGCGCATGCCATGCAAGACTCAAGTGCCGGCTGACGCTGGTTGGATGCCTTGGTCTGCAAGCTGGCCTCGTGCATAATGTACATCACAACACGAGCGCGACATACGGCATCACGGCATCAAATACCACCACAGTGCAGTCCAGTGCAGTGATATTCCATACCTGGGAGCCGTGGCACACCCGCAGCCGCACGCGCCCGTTGAAACGGCACGGTCAGGGCCGCGAGCGGCGTGCGCGCCAGCACCTCCCATGCGACTGCACCGAGCGAAAACACGTCGGCCGCTGTGCTGTACGGCTGTGCGCGCAGCACCTCTGGAGACATGGTTAGGAACGACCCTGTCTCACCTGCGGTACAATGCGGTACATTGCAGTACGGTGCATTGAGGAATTCAAGTGCGTTACAGTGCAGTGTGAATAAATATGACGCCGTATGCCTGGTCGTATGGTGCAGCATAACTCAACCTGGTTCAGTACGGTGCGGTACAGGTGCTCATACCTGCAAGCTTCAAGGAGCACAGGCGGTAAGTGCAACAATATGAGTACAGTACGATGAACTGTACAACAATATGAGTACAGTTAGTAAAACTAACTAAACTAGAAATAAGTTCTGGATTGGCCGCATTGGCCGCTGTCGCACCTGTCAGCACAAAGACCGCCTCAAACTCCTGCTCAAATGAGGGTGCCGCAGCGTCACGTAGCAGCGCAGCCACACTGCCCAGCCGCTCCGCCACACACAGCTCTCCGCCGCCATGCATGCTGCCACCGCGGCCTGAGCAATACATTCGTAGCACACAACGCAACACGATGCAACAATAGCATACAGCAAAAGTAGCAGCAGGGCCTATGGAAGGTTGCAGCTGCACACAGGCATAGCATTTCGCCCAGTGGGCTGTGGTATGGGCTGGATTGCGCTGCCACCACCGCCGCCGCCGCCGCCCCCATCTCTTCCAATACACACAGCAGCTGACGAGCCAGCCACACCTGACTTGCCGGCGACCAGTGCAGCCAGCGCCTTGTTAGGGGCCTTACTGTTATGGCCCACACCAGCCCCACTTGGCTCTGCCGCAGTTCGGTCATGCGTGCTACTGTCTGGTGTGCTGCCACCCATGTCGCCGGTGCGCCATGACACGCCTGACACAGCGCCAGTACTAGTCCTACTGTGAAGGGCTGCACCTTGCTGCAGCAGCTGAAAGGCTTGTTGAGGGGTTGGGCCGGCTGCGGGGGACATGGCGCTGAAACTGCGGTGAAGCAACAAGCAAGCAGAGGCAGGGATCTATAATGGTGGCAGCAAGCAGCAGCACCAGGACCCTTCGCCTGCGTCAACCACAAGCTTGAACCCCTTGCAGCTTCTACAGCAAACAACAGCAATGTGCGCAGCCTGGTCAATTATTCAGGACATACCTGGACCGCCGGCTGCTGCCGCCACTGCCTGCAGCACCAGCCCCGAGTGCCTTGAGCTTCACGCCTGTCGCAGCACCCCGCAACGACATGGACTTTGCAAACACAGGCGCTCGATCCCTTGCTGCGCCCTGGCCAGATGTGCGCGCCTCAGCCAGGACACTCAGGTCATCTGCGTCTAGCCCCCCCTGCCCTGCTGCCTCCTTGCTCGTATCATACATGGCTGCATCTCTCGAAGGTTGCATGCCATCAGCCAAGGCCGCCTGGATCTCTGCATGTGCCTCAAAGTCCTGTGGTACATCCGCATCCCCATGGGCCAACACTGCAAGGGGAGGGCGCACCGCGCTGTCCGCTCCGCTGCCGCCTGACAATGGCGGAGCGCCCAGTTGTGGTTGTGGTATCAGTGTCAGCGTCAGGGTCGCCTCTGTTGCAGCATCATCATGTTCCTCACAGGCCTCCTCCAGGCTAACCATCGTCTGAGTAAGCTGGTGAGCAGCCTCAAGTGATGGGCTGGTTGGCCTGCTGGGCAGCTTGAGGCCAGAAGGGCCATGGATAGGCGTTCGTGTGCCTGGATCTGTTGGTGTGGCCTCCGATCGCTGCACGCTGGTGGACTTACGCAGCCTGGAGCCTCCACGCACAGAGCCCTCTGGAGTTGAGGGCACACCAAGCTCCACGTGTTGGCTCAGCAACGCAGCCGCGTCCAGGGCCGCCTTGGCAGGTGCACGCAGTGGCGATCCGCTGCCAGATGCTGGTATCTTCGCAGCAAGTGGGACGGGTGCTGCTGCAGCATCTGCGCTGGCATGCACAGGGTCGGCGGTGATGGGGCTGGCACTCGGCACACGCAGTGGTGACAAGCTGTGTGTGGGTGTGGCCCCAGGGCTGCGCACAGGGGAACTCGGCACAGCCCCTGTGCTGCCACTGGCTCTAGATCTCAAGGGAACAGGTGCCCCTTGCCCTGCCCCTTGTCCATTTGCTCCACTGAAGGAAAAGCTCGATCTCAGCACCACTTCCCCAGCTGCTGGCATGCCTGGAGATATGCGGCGGACCATGCCGTGGTGCCCACTGAAGGATGTCCCACGTGGGGCTAGTCCAGACGCCAGCAGTGGATTACTGCTGGCGTGCCTTCGGCTTGGGGCACGCAGAGGGGACGCTGGGGTGGCGAGCCCTGACCTGTGGGCAGCTGAGCCTGGGAGAGGCTGGGGACGAACTGAGGCTGGGCTGAGAAAACTGCCTGTGGATCGTGCCACGCCCATATCATCCAACTGCAATTGATGGATCAACCAGAATCAAGGCACGCAGGTTCAAGCAGTGTGGGATCAGGCTGGGGGATCGGAAGGCAGCGAGCAAAAGGAGTTGTGCAGCACCTGCCTCAGTGGATGTGCTTGTGACCATGCATGGCAGCCTACTGGATATTCTTGGACATCTGCCCCATCTGCAGCCGTGCAAATCAGGTGTTGTGATGCGGCCTTGCATGGTGCCTTAGCGGCTTTGCGGGCCTACCGTGAAAAATATGTCATCACTGGTCAAACCCAGCTGACCGACAGCTGGCGCAACGCCACGCACAGAGCCTCCACCCTTGATGCCTGCAGAGATCTCCAGCCCAAGTTTACTGACGGGCGCAGACGGCTGGCTGTGCATGCTGCCGCTGCCTGTACTGTGCCTGGCTGAGTCATCGATGACTGCAGCCTCGCGTGCCAAACGCTGTGATCCTGCAGGATCGGCATGCGCCCTTCGGCGGAGATACACAGGCATGCTGTCACCGATGCGCTGCACAAACAGGAACACGGCAGCAGGTGCTTAAGGTGATAACGATCCGGCCACAGGCCATGGGTTGGACAGTAAGCATCAGGCTGTTTTTGCAAGGTAGTGCGGGGCCAACAGCAGCGGTACAAACAACCCAAACTTCTCCGTTTCGCACCTGATGCAACCCAAAATCAGTCAGTTTCACGGACGGGGCAGGGCTGGTAATGGCTCCATTCAATGCTGCAGGGCCCGGTTGCGTGCCCAGCTGAGGAAAGAGCAGCAGGTTCTCAAGCTTGACATCTCGGTGAATCTGCGTGCATAGGTCGTGGTGTGTTGCAGCAGATGTGCTGCAGCAGGTCCTGCCAAGTGCTGCTGTGGATTGCACTGCTGCTGCGCTAGAGTGCCAGCGCCAGGGGCCGAGCACATCAACGACACCCAATCAAACGCTTCGCTCACAATCTGGGGGCTGCCCTCGTGCAGGTGCTTGAGCGCCTTTGCCAGCTGCAGCACCCATCGCACAGCTTGCGCATCAGGGTAGAGCGCTGGCTTTGCACCTGTCAGCAGATCGTACAGTGATCCACCCTGCAGCACGTGCAAGCACCACATGTTGAAGTTCGTGTTGTGTGCATGGAAGGAGCCCTACTCACAACTGCAGGCCGTGCGTGACTTGGTGCACGACAAAATCGCAATGCCAGCTTGCATGGGGCCATGCACAGCATGCATGGAGGTCAAACCACTGACCTGAGCGAGCTCGAGAATCATGCCCAACGTCCCGTCGTCAGGTGCCAGGCCCGGCATTCCAGCTGGGAGCTTGACCAGACCAAGGCACCGCACAATGTTTGGGCTCTTGATGGTGTGGAGAGCTTGTGCTTCTCGCACAAAACATGCCCTTGGGCCGGTGTCAGCAGCATCTCCACAGAACTTCGCCCTTAATACCTTAAGGGCTACGCTCTGCCCTTGCTGCTGCGCATTGGATCTGAGGACTGCCGAGTACACCTGAGCAAATGCACCGGATCCTAGCAGGTCGGCGATGGCCAGCTTGGCATGAGCATCCGCCTCAGAGGCAAACAGCATTCCCGCAGGCTCCAATGCGACAGCCATGCGCTTATTGATCAGAGTAAAGGCATGGGTTAGAAGGTGATGATCATGGAAGGCCTGCCGGAAAACTTGTTGGCGATACACCAACCGCCCAAGTTAGTTGGGCGCGCTTTTGTGCACCATCCAACTCCACCCAAAGTTTTCGCACCCCATCCGTGGCCCTCAGAGCACCAGCAACCCCATGGACTGGCAGCCTCAGCAACAGCACAGCAGCAGCGCTCCCCAGGCCAGCCTGCCGCACACCCCTTCAGACGGCCATGAACAGAGCTGCGTGACAGCTGCTGGTGTCAGTGTCGCTGAACCCTTCGATAGCATCAGCAGCACTGACAGCACAGAGCAATTTTTTGCGCCCTCTAACACAGCCACGCCCACGTTGCAGTCAGAACTTGTGGGGCATCAGGCAGGAGCCCTGCACTTGAAGGCTGCGCTTCACACGCCTGCAGCACCCGGAGCAGCAGCAGGAGCAGGATCAGCAGCAGCAGGATCAGTAGAGGCCCCACCACTGCATCGGTCCCATCCAGGTGCTGACCTGGCACACCTGCCTGGCGTGCAGCTTCCAGACCCCATCCCCCACACTGCTGCTCCCATCACCACCACAGCAAGCAACAGGGAAGGCGGTGCGCCAGCCGGCAGTCGTGGTGAGGGCCACCACCACCACCATCACGTACACGACTTGGTGCGCGTGTCTACACCAGACCGCTGCTTTGCACTGCCCCACCACCCAGCGCTTGGCTTCACATTCCATCAGGGGCCATCTATCCACCTGCGCCCCACCCGTCCACCACCAGGCCTGGGCAGGGGGCTCGCTTCTGCAAGCAGCCTAACCTCGCCCCTGCTTTCCCCCTCGCCCTCGATGGAAACCCCCCCCTCTTCGCTGGACTTGTCGTACTCCAACATGGAGCCTGCGTTTGCTTTGCCTGAGCTGTCACAGTTGGAGCAGCCCAGCAGCCCCAGCGCCAGCTCAGCAGCCGTGTGCACCGTCACAGCCAGGAGCAACGTGTCTGACGCCATCGCGGCCAGCAGTGACAACACACCGCCAGCGCCTGCGGCGGCGCCCATGCCCCATGTGCCCCATGCGCCCATGCCCCATGCGGCGTCTGCGCCTCCTGTGAGGGGCGCGGCCATGCAGCAGGCACTTCTGGCACCTCTGGGGCCTCTTGAGGGCGTCAGCATGCAGGGGGCCTCCCCGGACATGGGCATGGGCATGTGTGTCGACATGGAGGCCCGCATGGGTGCTGACACAGAAGTTCGCATGGGCGCGCCCACCACCCGCATGGAGCCGGCTGTCCTGTATACCAACATGCAGCATGAGGCTGCCACAGCTGGGGCGTCTGAGTCGCAGACCGTCACAGCCGGAGCAGCAGCTGCTACTAGCGGTGGGGCCATGGGGCCCGCCACAGCATTTCATTACATGCCATGCCCGGCACCTGCACTCCCCCCTTATCAGCCGCAGCTGCCATTACAGCAGCAGCAGCCGCCACAGCAGCAGCAGCAGCAGCAGCAGCAGCCCCTGTCTCAGCGGCCCGCCGTGCTTGCGGCTGTGTCGTCGCTGCCGCACTACGCCCCGCCACTTCTTGTGCCACCGCAGCCGGTGGTGACTGGCAACCAGGCCCCAGCGGCTGGCCCTCCTAGTGGCCTCCCTGAAGGCGGGCTGCCTTGCAACGCCTGCCCCGAGACCGCCCAAGCCAGCAGCGGCAGCAGCAGCAGTAGCAGCAGCAGCAGCAGCAGCAGTGACGAGGCCTCAGCAATGGTGATTGAGGAGGTGGAGGAGGAGGAAGGAGGGGAGGAGGAGGGGCAGGGGGTGAAAGGGGAGGTGGAGGAGGAGGTTTTGGAAGAGGTTCTGCTCAGCTTGGCATTGGGGCAGATGGGCATGATGGGGGAGGCGGGTGTGGCTGGGGCAGAGGCGGCCCATGGGGAGGGCCGGGTGGTGAGTGAGGATTTGGATGATGAAGAGGAAGTGGCGCGGGTGGCGGCCCTGGCGCAGGCTCGAAGAATGCGCCGTGATGAATCCATTGTACTGCCGCCGCTGGTGAGACAGAGCTGTTTGTGCCGGGCACATGTGTTTAGGCGTGTGTGTATGTGGGGAGGGAGAGGGAGTAACCAGAGGGAGCACCAGTGCTCGTGCTGCTGTGCATGCCTGTGGTGCATGCGGTGTATGGCAGCACGTGGCTCATAACAATGACATGCTCCATGCGCCCCCTCCTCGACCTCCCCCCTTTCCCTCGGCCCCTTCATGATGTGTGCAGGTGCCTGCCAATGAGGCTGTAACCCCGCTGGTTGACGAGCTGGCTGGACTGGTGGCCGCTCACATACTGCAGCCCATGCCACTTGCAGCAGCTGCAGGCTCAGGGGACGGGTCAGGAGCAGCAAGTCCTGAGGCCCCTGCGGCTGGGGGTATGGAAGGCAGCGGAGGCATGCTGGGGATCCAGCACCAGGGGGAGAGCCAGGGTGGGAGCAGGAATGTAGCTGGCATTGACCGCACAGCTGGCGTGGGTGGCAGCAACGGCGTGGCGGGTGGGGCGGAAGATGCGGGGACGGCGGGGTCTGACATGGGGGCTGCTGGGAGGGGCGCTCCACAGGATTGGGAGTTGGGGGGTGTACCAGTGCAGGGTAGGGAGGGGGGTGAGGGGACAGCTGCTGGCCAGCTTCACGTGAGCCTGGTACGCGGTGGCTCCCCAACCCTCCCCCTGTCTCCCCCTCCCTCCCCCGCCACGGAGCGAACATGTGATCCCCTCTCCCCACCAGCCCTGTCACTCTCGGCCCTCTCTCCCCAAGCCTCCGGGCCCCTGCCACCCTTCCAGCATCTGCCACCCGCACACCCTGGCTCCTTACATCCTCCCCAGCTGTCATTCCAGGGGACTGTAGCTGGAGGATCTGGGTACAGTACATCCAGTGGAGCCACCACCCCTCAGTGCCCTGCAGGTTCGGGCTCGTCTGGAGCCTCCCCCACGCCCCCCCACACGCCGCCCACCACACCCAACATCACACCCCCCGGCACACCATCTGCTGGGGCGGCTGTGTGGCCCTTTGTCGCACCGGTGACTGGAGCGGGCGGCCCGCAGCCTGCGTACTGGCCCCGCCTGCCCCACCCGTCACTCTTCCAGCCCACCACTCAGCCCACGCTAGATGTGTGGGGAGGGGAGCCGGCAGGAACTCAGGGGCACGAGCCAGAAGATGGGGGCAGTAGTGCTGGAGTGCACCGCTCATCTACCCAGTCCAGCGTGGGCGGTACGTCTGAAGGTGGCGGCAGTACGCTACAGCCGTCACAGCTGCCGTGGCCACAGAGCGGCAGCGTGTCACGGCAGAGCAGCCAGGCAGACAGCCAGCCGGAGCGGTACAGCCAGGAGCAGTACAACGTGGCAGGTGGGCCGCGTCTGACCACTGCACTGTACAACTGTGACGTCCCGCCTGCGGCCTGAGCCATGCCAGCATGTGTTTTGCCGTATAGTACTGTTCGATGGCCTACTCTTTGAAGCTTCTAATTCGTCTGCATATATCGTCTGTCAGGGTGCCGGCACTGCCAGACTGCCAGAGATATACAGTTGAGCAACATGTACGTAGGGCATACTTCACGGTGCTTCCTCCTCCTCCCCCACCCCACACCTCCGCCTGGCTGGACGACCTGGCCTGCTCCCTTACCCCGCACATTGCAGGCATCAAGCTGCTGGGCGGGCTGCATCCCCGCCATGCACGCCGCAGTGGACTGGGCCACGCAGGCCTGGGGCGACTTGGCCACGAGGGGGGGTGGGTGGAGGAGGAGGAGGCTGAGGCTGAAGCTGCTGGGTCCCAGGAGGGCTACGAGGGGGAGGGGAGCAAGGTAGGTTTGTGACTGAATAAAAATGAAAACTAACATGGCGTAACTGAATTGGTGGGTCTCAACATGTCAGCATCAGAAAGCTGCGTTGGCTGTTGCGGTTGTCCAGGGGCTGGCATCATGGGTGCATGTGTCACACCATGCTGGGGCCCGACGCCAGGCTGCTCATGGGCATGGGTTATGAGGCATGTCACGGCCCACTCTTCAGCCATTGAGCCTCAACGTGTGACTTGGCTAGCACCCAAGAAGTGGCTGGGATGTTCCACACAAGCCTCTTGATTGAACGTGTGCTCGCAAGCGTCATAAGTGCTGCTGCCTTCCAGGTCATGCATAGAGGCATTCTGACGCGTGCGCGTGCACACGCTGCGCAACCCATGCGCTGCAGGTCGTGCATGGCTTCCTTACTGCCGCGTCTGAAGCGCTGCCGCTGTCACCCCCGCCCTCCCCTGCCAACCTCTCCCCAGCCCCCTCCGCCCTGCCTCAGCCTGTGGCTAGGCCAGCCTTAGCTGCTGCCGGAAGGACTACAAGAAGGATTGCTCCCGAGACCATGCAGCCCTCACCTTCAGGCTCTGCAGCAGTGCCGGCGTCGGCACAAATGCTGGCTGCAGCACCCGCTCCTGCACCGCCGTCTGCACCCACTCCTCCATCTGCGGATGCAGCCACTGGGGACGGTGGCGGTGGTGGCGGTGCCCCTGCCAGCACAGCACACAGCAGCAGCAGGCGTGCTGACAAACCTGAGCATCAGGACGCACTGCGTACTGCTTTGACCGGTGTACAGCCGACTGTACTGCTGCGCCTGCAGCATGCGCTCGGCGATGACTTGGCTCCTGCAGGCATGCCTATGGCAGTACTGTCACCTGCCGCTACTGCCGTACCTCCAACTGGCACTGTACCACGACCTGCTGCTGTACCGCCAGCAGCTGCAGGCGGTAAGCTGTCTGACGTGGCGGCGCATGAGGCTGTGACGGCATCAGCCCGCGATGCGGCCGCTGCGGCGCAGCACGCCAGCATGGCGCTGTCACAGCTGTCCAGCATGGCGTCACAGGTGGCAGTTGACGCTGCTACTGCCGCACAGCGCCTGTCTGCCGCGGCTGACGCGCTGGCTGCCCTGTGTGTCACGGCCGCTTTTGAAGGGCCAGCTGCGCAGGCCGTACCGCAGGGTGGCAGCAGTACAGCTGGAACCTAGTTGGTACGCTCCTTACAAGCTCTGATATGCTAATAATAATTACACTCTGATATGCTGTATCAACACAAACAGCCGAGATGCATACAGGTGATGTGTGAGCAGCTCCACTGCTGGAGGTGTGATGGCAGGTATCCTGTCCTGCTCACATTACAACCGCTTGGCAGTTGTGTTCAGGAGCCACCTCCTTACCCATGCTACTTTTGCTCGGCTTCAGGATCTAGAAGCATCCGTTGCTGCGTGCTGCATGCCCGCAGTATTGCTCGTTAGTATTTCTTGTGCTGACAACCGTTGTGCTGCTTTTGACGGCATGGCGCATGTTAATTGGCATACTATTGCATGCATAGATTCTCGCACAGATCTGGCATGAGCTTCGCCAGGGAAAGGAATGGTTTGACAAAACATTTCTCATGCAGCCAAGCAAGCTGCAGCCAAAGCCAGCATTGGTGGCCCAGCACACCGCCTGCTACCAAAAGCATGTGATGGCGGCTCGCTGCAGCCGGGCAGTACACTTGCAGTACTTTGTAGTACAGCTCAGGGCATGCCGGCTCACGCCGTGTTATTATTATTATTCAGGGCATGCAGGACATATGTACAGCTCAGCGCCTGCAGCACCCAGAATCCACCTAGCCTGCAACAAATGGAAGTCGTGGCACCATGTGAAGCTCAAACAAGGTCCACCACGTCACCTCGCCTCCACGTGCCGTGCTTCAACTGCCTACCTCCTGAGTGCACCGTGGCCGCACACCTTCCAACTCTCGATCAATGGCAGAGACAGTGAGAAGAGGGATGCCAAAGGCTAACAGGCCACATGGGACACTTGGGGTAACCTCCAGCTGGGAGGAAGGGTGGGGGTGGGCGCCTGAGCTGCTCAGGGGATTGGGGGTGCTGCCAGGCTGTGGCCAGTGGCAGCCCCAAGCACCTACGTTTCATCACAACTGCTTGGAGACACTGGGACCCTGGCAGGCCTTGACTGGCGCTGAAGGCTAATGTAACAACAACAACAACTGGGACCCTGAAGTGGCTCTGTATTCAGAGCTGCATGCTGCATTGTCGTATGTCCATTACTATTAGTGTGAGCCGACAGGCAACGAACGCAGCGGGGTCACAACTTTACTAACCCTAAGCTCTGTCGGTCACTTCTGGAAATGTAAAAACACACATTCCCCCCATCACTCCATACGAAGGAAGAGTATCTGGGCGGCAAGTTGCTTGCGGACAATGCTGCCAACGTGCACACTGCATGCAAGCCTGCAGGGCCATATGCAACTTCTGCGACAGAACTGTTGGGGCTGCAGCCTCTCTTGTGCAAGGCCGCATGCGTTTACACGTGCGTGTGCTTGTAATTGCTTACATGTACCACAAACGAAGCAATGGAGCCTCAAGCAGCAGTAGCAGCAGCAGTAACCCTAAGAGGGACAATCATGCCCTGCACACTGCATGTATGCTTGCAGCCATGCACCAATATACACCCGGCAAGTATGCATCACTAGAAAACAATGAACGCTCTGCATGTGGCTGCCAAGCAGGCAGCCACTGTTGTGTGTAGCGGTGTGCACAGCAGCCTCTCAGCTGCGCACCCTGCCAGCACCTTTAGAATGTGTCAGCAAAGAGCACAAATGCTTTGCGGCTCCTGTATACTGTCCACTCTTGCACCCCCATGCCCTGCCCCCTGTTGCCCCCCGTCGATAAACCAACCACGAAGACAAGACAGATTATGGTCGAACTCTGCCGTCAAAACACCGTCACGAGCTGCATGCATGTATCATGCAGCCGCTGCCCCGTCATTCACGCTCCCACACCAGCGCATGCTGTGAGTGCAGCAGTCAAACGTTAACATATGCAAATACCCCAGCCAGACATATGCTTTCCTGATCCAATCCACGAATCGGCATCCCCTCTGCATGCAACAGACACCTCGCTCACTCTACCAAGCTCACCAATCCCAGATGCCCAAACACAGTCACAGCACCCAAGACGTGTTTTCCAAGCCAAGCCATTCGGAGGTGGTCCCCAGTGGGAACAGAGAGCCTCACAAGATCTGAACAGCAAAGGGAGGAGCAGCCTGGCCGAGCAGCCGGTAGGCTTCGGGCATGACCACTCGGCAATGCCCAACTGCTCAGCCCCCATCCCAGCTGTACACCACAGAGCACACCGCACTGCTGCTCAGAAGCTGTCCAGCAGCAGAGCAGGCAAGACTTTGGCACGAGGCCGGCAACACCAGCGCTTAGGCTTTCAGGGCCCTGCAGCGTCCCCAGAGCTCCCAGCCAACCAGCCAGGCAGCCAGACAGCCCAGCGGCCAGGCAGCCAGCCAGACAGCAGGCCGCTTTACTTTGCGTGCTTCGCGTGGAACTCCTTCATGAACTTGGCCAGCGCCTGCACGCCCTCCAATGGCATCGCGTTGTAGATGGACGCGCGCATGCCGCCCACCGAGCGGTGGCCCTTCAGCTGAACCATCCCCAGCTTCTCAGCCTCCTTGATGAATGCCTGCAGCCGTAGGTGGGTACGTGTGTGGGGGTTGTGTGTGCGTGTGTGTGTGGGTGGGTGCAGTCAGCTTGGCACCGTGGTCTAGGGGTGAGAGCAGTACTGCTATTGCCATGTACTGCCACAGCTACTGCCATGTACTGCCACAGCTACTGCCATGTACTGCCACAGCTACTGCCATATACTGCGACAGCTACTGCCACGTACTGCCGCACCTTCTCGAGGTCTGCTGAGGAGGGGATGGTGAACGGCACGTTCATGAGTGAGTGCGCGGCAGGGTCCACAGGGTTGGCGTAGAAGCCCTGCGTGTTGCAGTCGGGTCGGTTGGTGTAATGATCAGTCGGTCAGTTGTATTGGTGCATCCGTGGGGTGCGCACTGTGCTCTGCAGGTTGCAGTTGGATTAACCGGCATTCCAGACGGTCGGTTGGCTTGATGACTGGTTGGGTGCACAGGGCTGGGTTGCCCAGGGTGATGCTGCCCAGCCATAAC